>JAEQML010062037.1:0-24950 GCA_016904865.1 Pissodes strobi | reverse complement strand
TGGTTGTAATTTTTAGTAGGGAGAATTTCGGAGGAAATTCCTTTGCTTCCGGAAAGTGTCATCCGGGCACTCTACGTTCGTTTGCCTTTCAAAGTGGTTTGGTGTTGGTTGGTAGTGTGATTTAGTTAGCCTTTTGTGGGATTTCCCAATCGACCCAGATTTATTTTGAGTTTCAACCCTTACCTGTACCTTATCTTTAATTAGTTTATTTTTGGTGCCTGAAACTCATTCCATAACGGGATGCTTTTTTTCAGGTGAGTTGACTTCGTTTTTTTTGTGAGTATCGATAATTTTGTAGAGCCATGTGGATAGACTCTAATTCCTTTTAATTTCCCTTACAGAGGCCTCTTCTTCCGTCTATTGAGGCAGCCTAGTGATTTTAGCCTTAAGCAGCCGACAGACCCTTTCAAAAGAGGTTGATTTTTCTCCCTTGGTAATTTTCTTTAATTGCTTTGAGTTGAGTGTTTTTTATTGATTATGAGTTATATGCGGAACCTTGAATATATTGATTTTTCGCAGGGTTCTACCGACGGGGTACTTCTACCGACAAGGTATTTCTACCGTCGGGTGTACTTCTACTGGCGAATTCTACTACGCCTAACTAAGAGTCAAGTCTTCGACTGGTTTTACTTAACTACACGTAGAGTCATCCCTTTCTTCCCTCTATCCTTCTTCGGTTGAGGAAGTAGATGATTCCTGTGCTCAATCTTTACTGGAGCAGCTGTTTTGGAATTGTAAGAAATCTGTTTTCTTTTATATATATTATATATTTTCGTTAATCGCTGGCTAGTGTATACCGGGTTAATTTGCGTACGAGTCGTTAATTTTTACCTTTCTACCTAACATAATTTTAACTTTTCTTTATTAAATAAGGTATATATTTTGAGGAACCTTCTGTTTACCTCATGTTTTTTTTACCTTAAAGTTTGCTTCAGTGCTTTTAATTTAGAACAAGTCTAATTTCGGACTGAATATTAATATATCTGGTCAACTGTGTTAGCTAAAACACGCCAGTTTTCTTTTATTGACCTTTCAATTAACTAAATTCAATAACGTTATAAGTTGTATTTTTTCTCACGGTCATTAAATTTTAGATATCTGTATTTAGAGTGCTACCATACTGATATTGCGGCCTAGTGGACTCGGCTTTATTCGCTGTGTCTTTTTTTTCTTCTACCAACTTTTGGAACCAAACTTCGCCATAAGTAAGCTATCTTAGACTTGGAGTACTTGCGTTTATTTTAAAACGTTTTTATTCTGTAAGGTTTGATCGATTGATTCTTTCAATAACGCTTAGTCATACTGTCCAGTGTATTTACGCGGCCGTTACCAGGTCCTTGTTAACCGTAACTAGTTAGTAGCATAACATTGTGTAAACAAATCATGATTTGGTGTTTTTTAAGCAACTTTAAGTGATTATTTATTTGCGTTACCTGATTTTTCTTATTAAAAGTGATTCTTTGACGGTTGCGCAGATTATATATACTGTTTTATAGCGTGACTTCCGAAAATAAGCTATCTTTAGCTGTACGTCAACAACAGATTGACTCAGACATTTAAATTCACAGCACAGTAAATATTTTGAGCATTTGCTTAGGCAAATCGTTTGTTTCTTTTCATAGAGTAACCAAGTAAAGTTAATCGTTTTTACTTTATAGTCGTTATTGTCAGGCATAAATCAAGTATCAGGTACCACGATTATAAGCAGTTTTTTTTTGTTCTAATTTACTTGATATATCAACTCAATAGTTTTTTCCCTTTATAATACGATTATAATCAACCAGTTCTCTTTGGCAAATAAATTTTCTATAGATATTGAGACATTTCTAATAACCTTTTGGATTAAATTATTCAATTAATAGAAGCCGAAAGACTCACAGCAATTAAACAAATCATGGAACTCTTTGGATTGTATTTCAATCCTACTAATAATGTCAACGATGTAAAGTCTTTCAACACATATTTTAATCTGCTTTGTAGGAGCTCAAATTTATCATCTCTGTTAGGAGAAACGTTTGCAACAATAGAAAGGAAATCTGATGAATTAGCAAAACGTGATTCAGGAAAATTCGTTTCTTTGGTTTAAAATAACCTGCAATTGTTTTCTAAAAAATTTTCATTTTTAAAATGGAATTGATTTTATGTTTTCCAGAATGTGTTCTAGTAAAAATAATGCACTTGGAATTGAACTTTACCAAATACAACCCCATACGTGCTTTTTCCTACATTCCATTACTTGAAGAAATTATAATGAGACATGCATTGGTCAATCATCGGAATGATGATGAATTTTTCTTTCTGCTGTTGCAGCAATTCATCCCCCTACTGGATTGGACTGCTGAGTTGCATCCTACGCACATTTCACCACGCTTGTTTATGTAACAGGTATAAAGTTTCCAATTTCTTTAAAACAAATTATAAAACTTGAATCACAAATCGAGATTTCAATTAATGTATATTGTATTTATTGAACAAGATTTTAAACTCGAACATCAAATACTTGATGCCCTCCACTATACCAAAAATAAGAAAGCAATTCATGTAAATTTGTTATTAGTTGGTTATGATAATGCCAATTTTCAGTACTGTTATATTTCCGATTCCTCATTCACTATTAAAAAATTCGAACACATTGCATATTCATTTGCATATTATATTAAATGTTCTTTTGATAGGCGATGATGAAATAATGCAATTATGTTTAAGTTTATAAATAAATGATTACATTATCTGAATTAGATAACATACACTTGAACTATACTAATTAGTGTCATACTTGTATCAAACATATTGACAATAATAAAGTTACTGATCATTGTCATACCACTGGGAAATCTAGAGGTCCTGCATATTTCATATGTAATTTAAAATACAAACAACCAAATTTTAATATCTCAAATTATGTAATACTATAGATTCCATAATTTCAGGAACTATGATTCTCATTTATTTATTACGAATATATGCCAAAATAACGAACAATAATAATTATTTGTATTAGCCCAAAGTAAAGGAAAACATATTTCACGTGAAAAACATATTGATGTCGGCTCCTATTTCGATCAAAAATCCGGCAAATTGAAAAAATATAGACTTTCATCTTAGATTTATAAATTCAGTCCAATTTTTACCCTGCACTTTAGCAAATTTATCTGAAACACTTGAGTGGAAAAAAGTAAACTGATCTTCAAAAGTTAAGGATAGCTTGAATTTCAGGTAAAGTTTAAAAGACGATTTCTCACATAAAAATTAAATAAATTGGATATGTATACTAGCATAGATCTATATAGCTACGCAACAGATACCTCTTCCAATGCTTTTTACGCGGGGCCAAAAATGTTCACCGGCTTTCGCGAGCGAGTGAACGAGTCGTCTAGGAACGGGTCGGTGATGCCAAGTTATCACGTCGAACAATATTTCTGCTGACTTTTTGACCCGCTCAAATCATCGAGTTTTATTATTAATATTTATGTATCAAACTAACACAAAATTTTTTTTAAGAAAAATACGATTTTTTAATTTTTTATTAAGTATGGCAGTTTATTAATGGTAAAACAAATGAAACAGCAATTTACATGAACAAATTTATAATATTAAGTAGAGTTTAAAACAAAATTAAATGGTACTTTGGCATGTCGATAAACATTTCAAAAATTCCTTTGATCTTCGAAACAAAAACCTGCGTGATAATATTATTACTTAATACATATAAGAGAAAAGTTAACAAAATCATAAAATGTTTGTTTTTGTTTGTTTGCTTTTTTGAGTTGTCCATAATTTTCGTTTATTTATGTGGTTTTAGTCACAAATAATGTCTGAATTTGTGTTGGAAGTAACCTTTGGAGTTTTGTGCTTGTGAATTGCGCAAAGTTTCGGCTTAAAACTGTGAATTTCAGCTGTTCATCAAAGCGCTGCAATACAAACCAATGTTGCCAACCATTCCTCCTCATCTTCTGTCAATGGGTCAATGGCCCGGAGCAATCTGCGCCATGAGGAAGAAAGAGAGAGAGGAAAATCTGAAAGGTGTCATCAGTCAGTTGATGTAAACAATGAATCAGCTGAGAACCAGCAAGGATTTACCATCGTACAAAACCGAAAACGCCGGAAAAATAATAACTTTGTCATGGGAAAAGCACATTTCCAAAGAGATGAAGATTTTTCAGGATCAATGCAGAAGGAGCTTTTTTATCTGGGTCGCGTTAGAATGGGGGTAACCCCTAGCTTTATTGAACAACATATCAAAAAGCAGTGCCCTGAAATTAGGGACCTTAAAGTTGAAACTTTGCCTGTTAAAGGTGAGACTATCTCTTTTAAGATAAGTATACATTCTGATTGTAGGGATGATTTTTTGAGACCTGATATTTGGCCTAAGGGGGTCATTCTGCGAAAGTTTTGGGTAAACAAACGTAAGCCTGAAAATTTTCAAAGAGACCGGGGCAATCAAACCCTAGTTTAATAAACGGCTCTTCTCATCCAAGCATTTCTGTTTACTATATTAATACAGGTGGTATGAGAACAAAAATAAAAAGTTTTCAACAAGCATTGAGTTGTTGCTGTTATGACATTATTATGATAGCAGAAACTTGGTTAACATCTGACTTTTCTGATGCCGAAGTTGGAGTCTCAAATTATGACTTATATAGATGTGACCGTGAGTCAGGTTCAAATACCTTAAAGGTGCGTGGGGGTGGGGTATTGATCGCAGCTAAAAAACATTTATTCACACAAAAAATTATTATTCCCTCTGTTGAAGCTGATATTTATCAGGTTTACTTAACATTCAGTGTAAAAAATCAATCGCCTTACCATGCTTATGTAGCACATTGTGATTCTCTAGATTGTGTAGTTGATGAGTATTCTGATAGTTTGTTTGTCCTGGCAGGAGATTATAACTTGCCTCAGGTTAGATGGGGTAATGATGATCTTGGTCTGACTGCTGATTATGAGCATAATGACTCGGTAAATATTATTGCCAACTATTTTAGTTTCCACAATTTTTTTCAAAAGAATATGGTTTTGAATAACAATGGAGTTCTTTTGGATCTGGTATTTACTAGTTTGAATTCAATTGAGGTAAGACCTGCTGTGGACGCAATTTTTGAAAATAGCTTACATCACACAGCTATTAGCTTTGACATTTATTGTGAGGAAGACTGTGAGGTAATGAATTATGAAGAGTATTTTTATGATTTTAAAAATGGTGATTTTCTTTCAATTAATTATCATTTGGCTAGCATAGATTGGGATGCTTTGTTTAGTAATAAAACAACTAATGAAATTGTAACTTTATTTTATGATATTATATACTCTTTAATAGAACAATTTATCCCTCTAAAGAAATATAAAACTTCTACTTTTCCCTCTTGGTTCTCTTCTGAACTTCGCCATTTGATAATACAGAAAAAACAAATACATAAGAAGTTTAGAATTAGTGGGTTACAGGTGGATTATGAGCACTTTATGTCCTTAAGACATCAGTGTGAAGTTTTGAGGGATGCTTGTTATGAACAGTACATCAATAGAATGGAGAGCAACCTTTCTGCGGATCCAAAGTATTTTTGGTCATTTATCCAAAGTAAAAGAGGGACATTTAATATTCCTTCTAGAATGACCTATAATGGCAAGGTTAGCTTGAATGCTAAGGACACTGCAAATATGTTTGCTGAGTGCTTTTCTTTGGTATACTCAGATGAACAACTCAATACTGTACCTTCTTTTAATTTTGAAAATTTAATTTGTTTAAGTGCTGTATCATTGTCAGTAACAGAAGTATATGATGTTATTGTTTCCTCTAAGAATAGGATGTGTTCTGGACCAGACGGAATCCCAGCATTTTTTCTTAAACAATGTTTGTGTACAGTTACGAGACCCATATGGATTATTTTTAACTCTTCTCTTAGTTCGGGTTGTTTTCCGGCCCATTGGAAGAAAAGCTTTTTAAAACCGATTTTTAAATCTGGGAATAGAAGTGATATGACCAACTATCGTGCGGTTTGTAACCAATCAGAGTTACCAAAATTACTGGATTGTCTTGTTGGTAGGAAAATAGCATGGAATTTTAGAACTGTTTTTAATCTGGAACAATTTGGATTTGTGAAGGGAAGATCGGCTGATGTCAATTTGGTTTTATATGTTAATCACATATACAATAGTTTGGAGAGGGGATCTCAGGTTGACTCGATTTATACAGATTTCTCTAAAGCTTTTGATCGGGTCGATCATGGGGTCCTCTTAGAAAAACTAAAGGCTCTAGGTATTGTTAACCCTCTTCTTCAATGGATATCGGAGTTTGTTGGAGGAAGAACTCAATCTTGGAGGCTCATTATCGGAGGAAATATGTGTGCCGTCAGGGGTACCACAGGGTTCCCATTGTGGCCCTGTTATGTTTTGCCTTTTCTTGATTGATTTGGTGGACTATCTGAAAAATTGCAGTGTTTTGATGTTCGCAGATGATGTAAAACTCTTTAGAACCATTGAGTCTTTGAATGATGCTGTTCTTCTACAGGAGGATCTTTAATCGTTTTTTGATTGGTGTACTTTAAACAAAATGTCACTTAATATTGACAAATGCCATAAGATTACTTTTTCAAGGCAAAGAAAAACTATAAATTTTATTTATTCAATAAATAACTCTCCAATTAACTCTAAAGCAGAAGTCTCTGACTTGGGAATCTGGATGGACTCAAAATTATCATTTGAGAGCCACATCAATCAGGTAACGAATAGGGCAATGAGGGTGCTTGGTTTTGTTCAGCGTTCAACTGTTGACTTGTCCTTGTTTACTTTTAGAATGCTTTATTGCTCCCTTGTTAGGCCAATTTTGGAGTATGGGTCAGTTGTTTGGTCCCCATCTTACAATTGTTACATTGAACAGCTAGAGAGGGTCCAGAATAAATTTTTGAGAATTGCTGCATTTAGGAGTGGATATCATAGGGATGAATATAACTATCAATGGGTAAGGGATAGTCTAAATTTGCCAACACTAGAATCAAGAAGAATTCTACTAGATCTATGTTTTTTACATAAGGTAATAAATGCTGCTATAGACTGTCCTCAATTGTTGTCACATTTTAAACTTAGAGTTCCTTCTCGAAATAACAGACAGTCAGAAACTTTTATAGTACCATTTCACCACACTAACTATGGCATGAATGAACCAACTACACGACTGGTTCGCAGGGCTAATGGCCTGCTGGGACAAATAAATTTGTTTGACTCTAAATTTGGTAACTTTAAGAACAAACTGAAACAAATTTTGTAAAATATTCTATCATCAACCCAATTGTTCCCTTGTAAGTGGTTCTTGGCTGTGGTAATAGATTTAGGGTAGTTACTGTTATTTTGTTTTGTGATATGTGATACTTTTTACGTAATATGAATGTAATTTATTATATTTTGTATGTATATTTTAATAACTACAATGTAAATGGATTCCGTTGATAAATAAATAAATTTGTAATGACCTTTTACACCGATATTTAAGGTGAGTTTTAGCAAACACCATTCACTGAATCTGATAATGAACTTTAATTTGACATAATAAAACATACTACTGCCAAGAAAATGAGTAATACCATAATGTGATATGAAAGGTAAACTAGAGTTCGCGACTTGGCAACATGGCGGGGCAAAACCCGTCTAAATAGGAAAATATTTAAGTTTATTGCATTATTGGCGAGCGACACTTTTAATACCGGAGTAGGCATCTGTTGCGTAGCTATATAGATCTGTGATAGTAGCGACTTAAAGGAGGTACTTTCAGTTTTAAGTTGTCATGTCAGGTCAGGCCAATGATGACATTACGGATTAGATACAGGGTGACAAGTGAAGGAGAGCCGAAGGAACGAATTTATGATGTTCTATAACTTTTTTGGATACAACTGCAGATTTTTTATGATGGTAGTTTTAGAATGCCTGCGTCAATATCTGGGAACGGTTTTCGATTTTTTTTTCAAATTATACATTTTTACAAACCTATATAGATTTTTTGGAAACTTGCATTTTCTAATTTCAATACTCTAATTGGCCATATTATTGACTCAAATTGGGCAGAAATGCATGACTGCACTTCATTGAAGTTGTGCCGTAATTTAATTTAATTTAAGTACACATGGTAACTCGCGTGGTTGGTATAAAGTCATTGGAATCTTTTTCTTATGGTACATCCTGCTTTTTTTATTTTTAAATTCTTAAAATTCTAGACATATCTCATTTAGCATACTCTATACCTAAATTCAACTGTTTTCGAAATATCGACGTTTAAAAAGTGACATTTTATAGTCACTCTAAACCCCTCTGGAATCTAAACGGTTTGACTTAGAGTGAAATGCGTGAAGTAGCTAACGTAAATGCGGAACCAACTTTTGTGAATCGGCTTCGTTAGGAGGTTATCGATATTACAGTGGTAACTCGAGCATTTGCGGAAAAGGTAGTCAATTGGAGGGTAAGTAGGGACATAACTATGTCCGATCATAGAATGATCCGATTCGAAATTAGATCGGATAAGATGGAGAAGCCACTGAAAAGAATTCCGAGGGCAACAGACTGGAACAAATTTAGGGAAAGTCTGGTAATGTCCATGGGAACTTTAGGGCAGGCTATTTAATCAAAACAAGAACTAGAAATTGAGGTGGTAAAGCTAAACAGTATAATCATCGACTCCTATGAACAAGCGTGCCCACTTAAGAAAGCGAGCGACAAGAGGCTGCCTTGGTGGAGTGATACTCTGGACCGTCTTAAAAAAGACGTCAGAAGATCACACCGCCACGCTTTCAGGGAAGGGCGGCAGGAGCTCTGGGACGTGTATCTGGAAGCCAGAAGGAAATTTAAAATCGAGGTCCGACGCAGCAAAAGAGACAGCTGGAGGAAATTCTGTGGAGAGATGGAGCCTCTCTCGGACTCAGCGCGTCTGCTTAAGCTGCTGGGCTCGGAAAGACAAAATGAGATTGGCTCTCTGAAAACAGGCGAACAATGGACGGCGAATAGAGAGGAAACGATAGAGCTTCTTCTAAAAACCCACTTCCCCGGAGAGGTACAGACTACCAACTGGGACGAGGAACCAGAGCCAGAGATGGACTGGAACCTTGCCCGCAGTGTGGTGACTGAGGTATCGATAACTTGGGCAGTGGGAGAGTTCAGTCCATATAAGGCAGGAGGGCCGGATGGAATTATACCCATGATGCTGCAGGCGGGCCTTGACACGTTGCTCCCTTACTTAAAGAGAGTATTCAAGGCCAACATAGCACTAGGGTACGTTCCACAAGCTTGGTGAGCAGCGGATGTCGTCTTCATCCCCAAGGCGGGGAAGAGAGACTATTCCCATCCCAAGTCCTTTAGGCCTATAAGTCTAACTTCATTTTCAATGAAGACAATAGAAAAAATGATTGACAGGTTCATCATGAAAGAGATCTTAACTGATTCTCCTCTACATGATAATCAGCACGCCTACAGAAGGGGAAGTCGACTGAAACGGCTCTCCATTCTGTAGTTAGAAGGGCTGAAAAGGCAATAGAAAACAAAGAAATGGCGCTAGCGCTCTTCTTTGACGTAGAAGGAGCTTTCAATAAGGCTAAAACGAAAACTATCTGTCAAGCCCTCCAGGCCAAGAGAACACCAGTTCATTTGGTCAAGTGGGTAAAAACGGCACTGAAAGACCGAAAGATCAGCGCCATGCTGGGAGAAGTTCGCATCGAAGCCGGGGTAAGAGGGGGTTGCCCACAAGGCAGCTGCTTCTCGCCACATTTATGGTGTCTGGTGATGGACAGCCTCCTGCGAAGGTTAAATCTTGAGGGATTCTACGCACAAGCATATGCTGACGACGGGCTAGTAATGATCAAGGGCAAGTTCGTGAGAACGGTCTGCGAGCGTATGCAGGTGGCGTGCCGGATAGTTCAAAGTTGGTGTGAGGAGAATGGTCTCTCAGTAAACCCAGGGAAGACCGAACTCATTCTCTTCACAAGGAAACGAAATCTAACAGGTTTTATACATCCCATACTCTACCAGCCTAAGTCAACAAGTCAAATATTTGGGAGTTATTTTAGACAGTAAATTGACGCGGAAGGCACACATTGAAAAGGTGGTGAAAAAGACAACCGCGATTATGTGGCAACCAAGGAGAACGGTAGGTAGGAAGTGGGGTTTAAAACCTTACATTCTCCAGTGGCTGTACACTGCTGTGATAAGACCGAGGATTTCCTACGGATCCGTGGTCTGGTGGCCAGCGGTGGCCAGAGCCACTAATGCCCAGAAACTGGCCAGACTGCAACGGCTGGCTTGTTTGGGTATTACCGGAGCATTGAAAACAACTCCCGGAGCAGCACTGAACATCATCCTGGGGCTGCCGGACCTCCCGATCTGGATTGAGAGAGAGGCAATGGCGGCTCACAAAAGGATGATCGACAGTGGCCTATGGCGAACGGACTACACAGGGAAAGGCCATACGACTATTGCCGCCAAAATGAGTAGGGATCTACCCATCATTGCGACCAAAGGCAATATATCAGATGGCAGATTAAGACTGAGAAGGAATTTCCAAGTGGAATATCCATCAAGGGAGGAGTGGCTGTCAGGCCAGGTACGTACGCCGAGCGCACGCATGGTACACTGACGGCTCATGGATGGCTAATACACAGTCATCCGAAGCCGGTGTATACCTAGACAACACTAAATCAGGAGAAAGCACTTCGCTGGGGAGATATGCCACTGTTTTCCAGGCGGAGGTGTTTGCTATTTTGGAAGTAGCAACCAAGGCGGAGGTAACAGAAGGTGTAGATAGTATATATATTTACTCGGACAGTCAAGCCGCTCTCAGGGTGATCCAAAGACCCAGGGCAAGCTGTAAGCTAGTTCAGGAATGTAGGGACGCCCTAGACCGATTGGCTGTGCGCAAGGTAGTAAGACTCAGATGGGTTCCAGGGCACAGTGGCATCGAGGGCAACGAACGGGTGGATGAATTGACAAGACAAGGCTCAATGAGCCACCTCGTCGGTCCAGAACCTGGTCTGGGCTTCAGTAAAAGGCAAATCTCTCAGGAACTAAATAACTGGGCCTGGAACAAGACAAAGCACAATTGGAGAGGAAAAGAAGGATGCAAACAAGCCAAGGAAATGATTCTAAATCCTGACGGATCCAGAGCAAGGCGACTGCTAAAAAAGAGCCGAGAGGACATCAGGAACTTGGTAGGTATTCTGACTGGGCATGGAAGCCTAAACAGACATCTGCACCTTATCGGCGTGAGAGACAGCCCACTCTGCCCGAACTGCGGGACAGGGGAGGAGTCCTCATACCACTATATAGGAATTTGTGATGGTGGAGTCGCCTAAGGAGGAAGATACTGGGAGCACCAACACTTGCTCGGGAAGATCTAAAGGATCTGGACTGGGAGGACGTCCTCACCTTTATCAAGGTGACGGCCCGTTTCAGTGCGGGCCGGGTGTTGGAAGTAGCCAGGTAGGGGAGGGCGGATCGGTGATGGTGAAAAGGGACTTATAGGCCTACTTACCGGGCTTCGCCCCCCCCCCCCCCCTTACTACTACTACTACTACTACTACTACTAGAGTGAAATGCCTTTCACATTCCTGTCTTAGTTTTTAATAAGCTATATTCTGGCATTAACTTCCCAGTAAACCGGAAGTATGAATTTTTCCGGATAATTTGTGAATATGGCCCAACCCAAACTAACATTTTTCGGCTTTGATGCAAAAAACTAAAATCAATAATTATGAAAAACAAATTTTATTGCAATAAAAACACGAACTGAGACGCTAGTACAATGTGCAGCCTCCACGGGCCTCTATCACTGCCCTGCAACGATCAAGTTATTGAAAACACGCTGATCTAAACCATTTCAAAGCTGTGGCAACAGCTCTCTGATCTGCTGCATGGTTTCGGGGGATGGTTGGTGGTTATCCAATGCTCTCTGTAGTTGATCCCATGCGTGCTCGATTACGTTGAGGTCAGATGAGCGTGATGGCAGCTGAAAGTGATGAATATCATGGATGGCCAGCGCTGCCAATACTCGAGCGGCTCGATGGGGACGAGCATTATCATCAAGAAATTGGAAACCGTTACCAGTTGCAGGCTGAAAAACTAGCAGAACATTGTTAATTACCTCATCCAGGTATATTTGATAATTCATGTTCCCATGTAAAACCATCAGCTGTGTCGTGTTATTGTAGCTAATTCCAGCCCAAACGGATATTGTACCTCCACGGAAAGGATGTACTTCCTGCACTGATCGACGGTTTCTTGGCGTTAAGAAAAAAGCCCATACTAGCACCCGACGACTATCTGAAAATCTTCCATAGCGAGGCTCGTCAGTGAAAAGTACAGATCTCCACTCTTCTACCCAATGAACTCGCTCTCTTGCCCAATCCAGTCGACGCCGTCTATCAGCTAGAGTCAATGGAATTCTCCTCAACAAACACCTAGATCTTAAGCCGCTCTCATTGAGGCGCCTTCTCACCGTTGATAATGAAACCTGTAACCTTGTGGCATTTTGGAGTTGCTGTCTAAGTATTCTACAGGCGCTAAGGGCTTCCCTTCGTGCTGATATTGTTATGTACCTATCTTCTGCCCTGGTAGTAACTCTAGGCCGTCCAATCCTAGGCCTTTCCGATACACTTCCGTTTTCAGCATGCTCGGTGACTAATCGAGATATGACACTTTGCGAAACATAGCAGCAACTTCTGTTTGATTCTGCCCAGCAGTAATCATTCCAATTGACATATTAGGTTGAGCAGCACTTAACTTTCTCCTGGGCATAGTGACACTTACAGAAATTAATTGCAAGTCCGTCATGTTGACAAAACTTTTCCCATTGCTAGGTGACACAATCGAAAAATGTCACTTGTTTGAACTGTTTTGAACGGGATTCCTAATAATACAGATGTCAAAAGTGACAAGATAGCCGTCCAACTTTTGATCGCGACTTGAATAAATTAATGTTTTTCATTAAAAAAACATGCAAAATAGAAAAAATAGTATATTATACACGTTTTAAAAGACATATAGCGCACTCGCACGATAGGAAACTCCCCGCAAACGGGTCGTTTCCTAATTTCGTGCTCGTGCGATAAAATATGATCGTTTAAAACTAGTGCCTTAATATACTATTTTAATAAAACTGTGGTAAAAAAGGTATTCGTTTCCGCTCAACTAGACTAAATTAGAATGTCAAATTATTTTGACATTTAAAAGTCATGCTGGTGGTTAATAGTCTAGGGAGGTATGTTTCATTAGGAACAGTTAACGCCTGGGACACACGAGCATTTAACGGACGGACGTTAACAGATTTTATAATGCATCTGGCTTGAGACTGTTGGCTCTAGTCTATTGAAACGCTCGTTGTTAAACAAGTCAACGTTTTTTAAGTGACTGCTGATATTTCATAATTAAGAATGCTGGAGGGTCCGTTATGACATCCATGGCAATGACATTTTTTAAACGCTCGTCAGTCATTTTTCAAGTGGAGTAACGTAAGCCATTGATCAATTTATCATTGGATATCTTTATATACTTACCAGCTTTTGTCTAGTCATATCCATCGTATTACTATGATAAATGATTTATGGTTTACCTGTAAAATTTATAGTCGTCCAATACTAAAGGTAGCAATTTAAAAAAGACGATCCTCTTTTGTCAATTACTTTTCCCTTGGATCCTTTGTTCATTTATCAATACGGCAGGCACGAAAAGCGAATACTAAAATATTAAATTTTAAATATATCCTGTAGATTATTTCCTTTACTTGAATGTTATTTTGAAGTATTGACAGTTTTTATTATACAATATTAATATAAATAGAATGTAGTTCAAAATAATTTACTCTATGTGACGTCGATATAACTGCTACGAATATAGAGTGCTTACCAAAAAATATCCCGAAATGGGAACTTATTAAATGATTTTGAAAAATACAACTATGACAATCAACTCCTCTTACTTGATAGTATTAAAAATATATAGCTGTCATTTGGTAAATCCGAATGTACATTTATTGTTTTAAAAGTATTAAACCTGAATGTTATGTTGTTTATTTTGAAAAAGTTGTTTTAAGTTAAATATTTGTTACACTATCCTTGTCGTGCGATCACAGTGACCACTTCCTCTTTTCCAGCGTAATTCACACACATTGTCTGCAACACATGTATTAAATAAGACATTAATTATACAAAAAAAAATATCACTAATTAAATTAAAAATTGTATGAACTAAAAAAAATTATATTCACATTGGTAAGCATTTATGCAAGAAAATCGAAATATTTTTAGACTTAATTTAAAAAAACTTTTACAAAATATCAACAAAATAATATTTATTTTCCTAAGTTAAAATTTTACATATTGCAACAGAACCAATTTTTTTTAAAATTCAGCGTAATCACAAAAGTCACACGCCCAAAGTTAACAGATTTGGTTTGCAATTTACGCACAATTTTGCACTGCGTTCTAAGCATATAGGTTTATGGCACAAAAAGTAAAGATGGAAGTTCTTTCTTTTGATTCTGGAAGGACATGTATTACATGCCTTGTGCTTTTCTAATCTTTCTTCTTGGATTATCAGGAATTCCCAGTGCGCTTCTAATATTTGCCCTCAGCTGACAAGGTATATGAACATTTTACAATTGTAACGCTCAGTTCCCAAACAAATACAAACCTAATTCATATAAATATACAAGTTTATAATAATCTCCAACTTCACAATAATCTCCAAGTTCACAATCGATGGTACAGCCTTTAGTGCAGGAACAATGGCGGCAACCAGCTTTTAGACTGTGGAGAAGGGTCGTGGTGGGTTATAATGCCTGAGCGCCACGCGGTGAACATATCGCCATGCCCTGATGTTGGATCTTCAGTGAGATTCGACCAATAACCACGAATTGCTCTCCTCCCCGCTGTGACCTATTAAGAAAACTCGGAACGGGAAACAAATAAATAAAATATCACCGCAATTAAACAAAAATAACAAGTGTATATTCCTTATTGGGGACTATACTTTTGAATTAAATAAGGAAAATTAATTGCTACAAGAATTTTCTGTATATGTAGCTATGACAATTAATATATAAATGTATGCTAAAGATAGAATATTAAAAGTAACGGTTTAATATTAAGTAGTACTTTATGTTATAACTACGGCGCCCTATAAATACGAATACGTGATCACGTGTCGTTTACATGCCCTTGATTGGTGCTATCAACCTATACGGTACAAAAATATGATGACTTCTTCTACTTCTACACTCTAAATAACTCTAATCAATAAGCGAGAAGTTAACGTGCTAGTTCAAATGTACTAAATTCATGTAAGTATAATATTCACCTATTAAATAGTGTCCATACCAGAGGTAAACCTATATGATTACGCGTCGATACGCTATGCTTAGATACGAATAGTTTCAAAAATATTTATATTATACGACGCTGAAAATAAGTAAAACACGCGATCAAGACTACGCTGAAATGAATTAATAACACGCCAAAACTAACCGGATTAGCTGGATAATCCAGTATACCTATGCTAACTATTGAAAATAATTCGTTACTCCCAAATAAGTTAGCTATATTTTAAATCAAGTCAAATCATTAATACTTTCATTAAGCAAATTCATCCGAAACTTTAATTTAAGTAGCCCTAAATCACCAATCCAATAAAACACAATAATAAAATGAAATAAAATAAAAGTCCCAAAATACACTAGATAATATTCTAAATTAAGAATTATCTGATACGTTATCAAGCCAACAGTGAGTTCATCCAGGATCCAGGTGTTCGTCGAATCACTGGAGCGTCAATGTCGAGAAGACACACGCCATATGCGTTGAGGCTTGGATCAGACAGCGAGACACGCAGTCAACTTGATGGTTACTCCGAAACCACGTGTTGTCGGAGGAGTCTCAGTATGCAGTCTCGAAACCCAGGTAGGAAATCGGAACGTAAGAGGAATATGGAAGGCCCATAACCAATGACCCAAAAATAAAAATCTAAAAATAGAAATCCAAAAATAGAAACCCCTGAAACAAATAGGGCAAATTAGAACTGTGATCAACCCAAAATATGAAGGAAACAGGTCCGGAACCTCAACAAATAACAGATCAAAACAATATATGTATCAAAATTACTCAAACAACATACCTTTAGATGTTAAAGGGGATTCAAGCGTGTGGCAGCTCTCGAAAATCAAATCCCCAAACGTGGGTGCAGGTGGTCGAATCTACAAATCTTCCTACATCTACAATCATCCATCAGATGAGAAACCATCGACGACCACAATCCTGCTCAAGGGCTTCGTTGAATAATCCCCTAACTAGGGCACTGTATATTTCACACTGAATATCAGTATCTCAACGAAAATTCTCAATTTCGAGAGCTCGGCACTGAAACCTACTGGTTCCTTCAAGATCACATAAAGACTAAATTGGCTTGCCAGGCTTGCTCCGAAAATGACGAGGCTAGCAGAATTAACATCGCGCCGGCCCAACATACTATGTTGCCAGAAGCGTCCCTATTTGTGTACCGGATTCGCCAAAACAAGCGCTAAAGCGACTCATTATCGAAATGATTTAAATCAGTTAGAATCTACTTTTATATGCTTGGTGGGAATATATAACCCACGCGTTATGCGGCAGTCTAAAATTACAATCAACACGCACCACTAATAGCATTATGACAAATAAGGCATTAACTTGGCAACCGTGTCGACCGTGAAGGCCACGCGCTTGTCCAGAAAGCTGTCACTTATACCGCCAAAATTTTTCCCCACAGACTATATGAAACATAGAACAATTTCCTTCGCCGCGTCGGTAGAATCTACTCCGAGCTGAAATATTATCGAACTTTAATAATGGAGAGTCCGTGTAATACTGCGTCAATATGCAAGCCTAAAGGGCTAAACATTGATACCATCCAATATAATCAGCAAATTCAAGCGTATGATAGCTAAATCCTACAATAAATGCATCGCGAATTAGAGTGGTTCTCGAGTCGATATCGACGGAGGGATCCGATGCGATTTCCACCGGTCGTCTAGTCTATGGTTTAAAACCGGAGTGACATGACATACTTCTAACAAACGTCAATGTTTCATTCCCAAAATGAAAATATTCTGTAATCACCTAAGCAAAACAATATATTATCAAGTATAAATCAACGAGAAAATTACCACAGAATGACCATCAAGTGTACAAAAAGTAAGTTATAATTATAGTGTTAGATATCCCTAAATAACCTTAAAATATAACTCGGCATGTCCAAACTCCAATTACTCGGCTAATCTGTAAACAATCTATCACTAGTGTTTTATTTTAGACACAACCTTCCAAGAAAGGCGAAAATATATTCTTGATTCCAAAATACCTCGAATCAGCAATTGAAAACCAAGGTGTATTATCGAACTGAAATAATGAAAACAAGCCAGCTGATTAGAAGAAGGGTTTCTTTCTCCACTTAGAAAGACAGCATAATAGGACAAAACCCAGGGGAAAATACCAATACACAACGAAGCTTTGTGGTTCCAGCTGCAACAATATATCGTGTGTGTGAAGTTAATTCGTTCAAAAGAAGGCATGTGCATTTGATATATAAAGACATAAATATTAAATATTTGCTTTAGAATACCTAGTTTAATGGATTGGGTTCCATGCTTTTCCAATACTAATACGATTGTGGTGTTTATATAATTTTTGTAGCCTATTTTAATAAATAACATGATGTTTGATTATTTTCCCCCCTCTATGTAAATTTTTATCATGATCCTTCGCCATTCCGTCCAGAAACCAGGTTATTGTATAATATGTAATCGTAGCCTGTTACACAATCTTCTTTGGAACACTGGTTTTACTAACTGACGGAAGAGCAATTTAAGGAATGGCTTTAAACGATTGGTGAAGTACATCTACACTTATACACCACTAATATCAAGTATTCTAATGAAAATCACCATTGGCCAGCCTTGTGTTGATTAGTAGAGTGTTTTGTACATTTCTCGTCAAGTGCTTCAACCTCTTATTTTGTCCAAATATATAAAATATAATTTCTGGTTTGTTAATGTCTTCATTAATCGCAATTGGTATGATGCACTGATGAAACAAGAACCACTGCTCTATTTTTTTCTGCACAAAAGAAAGTAATGTCATTTTGTTTGTAAAACCATACCGCGCTGAGCCAACCTCTCTATTTGCTTTGGCTAAAAATTCTGCAGCAATATCCCTTTTACTCTTTTCATAATGCCTACGTATGTAGGCCCTTTAATTCAGAGCTGATTACCTAATTCAATTTAGGAAAACCAGTGATCAACGGTTATATTTGTGTTCGAATTAAAAATTGGCTGTGCCAACCTTAAAACCGCTTGTGTAGGTTTACTAATTTTCTTGAACTCATCTTTATCTTTACCATTGTATAAATCATTATTTCTCGCATCACTGCTCAGACCATCTTTACATGACCTCAGAGGCATGTACAATTTGAACTTGCATCTTTCTCAGAAAGGCACAAGCAATTCGTCTTTACAAGAATTGGCTCCCATGGAATATAGCGCCTGGATATTGATTAAAAATGGGATAAACATTTCCGATTTGGCACAAGCATGATCTTCTTTTTGCCTCTCATGCCGGTCTTCTGGATTATCAAACTTCAATCTGTGGGCGACCCGCTTGTACAATAACCTGACGAGCGAGTATTCAACCCAAGTTGGATCAATCTCCTAATCCATTCTCACATTTCTACAATATTTTTTTTTATTTAAACCTTTCTAATCTAAATAACGGGTTGTTTTCTTACTTTCAGGCAGCACTGAGGATGTAAAAGGCCGTAAGCGCTCTGCTACGATTACAATAAAATAATTATGCACGGAATATAGAGCCATTTCCTTTATTTTATCAGAAACGTGCACACAGCCACTCCTCTTAGTTTAAGTTATCTTACGGACTTTATTAGAAAGGACGGATTAAGCACAATAAAAAATATCGAACTTAAAATAAAATTTCATCAATAAATCGTAAGAGCCGCGCAATAAGTTCGAGTTAGACTACCGATTCCAAGAAGCTCCTATAATAGTATATTATGATATAAGTGTATAAGAGGGCCTTTAAAGCACGCGCGACATATTTCAAAACACGACGCGCAGCGGAGTGTTTTGTAAGTCGCAAGGGCTTTAAAGGCCTCTTATACACGTATATCATACGCTATTTTTTATTACGAATGCATCATAATCTTAAAAATGTTTTAAATATTAAACTTAAGAGATGTATTGACGAATATATTAATCTGTCACATTTGACATGATCAAATATTTCTATAGCAACCTTTAAAAAAGTAGGCGCACCATAAACATCATTTTATGCACGCTACAGCGTGCGATAATCGTTGATTATGATGCATGCGTAATAAAAAAATGTTTACCTAAATTTCAAAATTGTTCATTATTTCCGGAAAGACTCGAAATTGTAGAAAAATCAACGATGTGGTACTTTAGGTTTTCGTAGTACAACTACAATTTTGGGCATTATAATATTAATAGCGATATTGATTGCCCCAGCATATTTTATATCTTCAAGAGTCATTATAAGGTAGGACGCTAATCGCTTTCCTCGAATTTTCATTACCATGTTTCAGGAGTTATTGCGATGTTTCATCCCTAATCATCGGCCTCCGGATTGGGAGCGCTCTTAATAATAAAATGCATTATTATTGGTTGTTTTGAATGTTTTACAAGTTATACGAAGTAATATTAATTTTTCAGTATAATCTATGGCAGATATCAGAATATATGTGATGGTAAAAAGAATGTCAAAACGACAATAGTATATTATTTTATATGGAGGAGAAGTGATACTTTTCATGGCGCGCTCGTGTTTAAGTTATTTTATATGGTGTATAAGTGTAGATGGTAATAGAGAACAAGCCATGAAAAGTAATTTTTCCTCCAAATAAAATATGCTGTTTTTCTTCAAATGTCGACAAATTAATGCAAAAACATCTCTTTTTAATAGTAATAATATCTAATTATTATTAAAGATAAGTGGGTTCGCAAGGCGGCTTAGACCGGTGTCGGTGAATAGGCACAGGTTGTTGCTATGGTAATGTAACATAAAGCTGTCAGTGGACAAAATCAACAATAATTATTTTTTAAGATTGCGTCTACGATTGCGTTTTAATTCCGTATTGATAAGCAGTTATTGAATAAGTTCGATTAAATAATATCCAATTTGTTCCTAAATTAGTGACTATTAGAAATGTAGTCACAAATTGAGTGATAAATACAAATTGTAGTTTAATAAATCTTGAGTTGTTGACGCTTATTTTGTTGTCTGTTTGTATTGTATCTCTGTTGCTATGACAACACTTTTACCTCCGCCGGCGGAAAAGTGAAAAGTAAAGCTCCGGCGGAGGAAAAACGAAACTTCACGGCCGCCTACACAGTCGAGTAATGACGGATTTACTGACGTTTGAAGAAAAAAGGTATTTTTTATGCATAGGACAACTAATCCAATTCTAATATATAATGTATCACATGGAAAAATAGAATAATTTTTCAATTATGCTGGGTAATATTCATATTGTACACTAATTACCGACACATAAATAATCATCCCCTGATGATGCTAACATGGTTAGCGAAACATATATACTTGTGAAATCTACGTTCAAAATAAACTCTGGAGGGTAGTTATTTTACTTTTAAGAGCGAAAAGTGGTACTTTTCCGCACCCGAATGCAGTTCAATCGACCGGTAGCGGGATTCAGTCAAGCGGATGCGTGCAGAAAAAACATATTCTGCAAAATTTTTCTAGGAGCGTTCACAAAGTTAAGCTTTGCGCATGTGTTTCTGTACGCAAAAAAATATTTTACATAAGGAAAGTATATTATAACTGCAGACTATTTTAAGTAACGTGAGAAACCGTTGCAAGTCTAATTTATTCTCTTTGCTTAAATTTGTTCGTAATTCCCGATATTTCAGTAAAAAAAAAACATATTTTTAAGTAGCCCGCATAATGATATAGATGCCTATATGTCATGCAACTATAGGTGCTCCCTGTCGTTCGACTATCTGTAATTTCCGTGCGGAAAAGCCTCATTGTGTGCACTTGTTAGAAAAATAACAATTTCCTACAAGCGTGCGCGATTCACCATTTTCTCGCACGCAATCAGCGTTTCGAAAGATCCTTTTGTGCCTACCGTGTGCGAGATTTTTTCCCCACACTGAATTAGTGAGTAAATAAAAAATGTCTTTGTATTATTATATTGTAATTGTTGCAAAATTGCTTTGTTTGTTCAATAAATATTTTTAGCCTTAAGAGGCTTGTAGGAAAAAAATTTCATGCTAACATGTGTAGAAATACACCTTCCAGCACTCGACTGCCTACAGTCCTACGGCACTATGCTATATTAGCCGCTTCTAATTGGTGGGTTAAGATCACTTTAAAGTACTGTTAACTCATCACGCATGACCCTTCACCAGCTTCTATCGCTCCTGGGCGCAACCAAACAAAATTAACTCAAATTGACCCAAATTTACAAAAAGTAACAAACATAACCTTAAAAAAAATTAAAAAAGTCTTGCCACCGATGGAATCCGAACGCCGCGTCAGTCGTTTGTATCACAAACATAGAATCCTACCACTGCGCTACTAGACCTGCAGGAATAAATTCACTTGACCGTACATAAAGTGAAAGTGACGTTAATCCACCAATCAGAAGCGGCTAATATAGCATAATGCCGTAGGACTGTAGGGGATCTTAAAAAGCTACTCGAACTCAGCTTCGCGTCATTCAGAATATGACTATTTTTTACGTTGGTGCGGAAAATCTGCTGTTTTCACGAAGGAGTCCCTTTTTGACCTAAGAAGACCCTTATGTTCGTCCGACGTGTAAGGGTGGAAGAGTGCTTCTTCTATCCGGAATCCATTGTGTTCGATCATGTACATTTCTCTCTGGAAGTTGCCTGGAGAACTGCACAAAAGTGGCTGTTGGTTAGCCAAGCAGAACGAATCGTAAAGCCAAATAGGCAAATTTTACTTTATATTTTAACTGCCAGTTGATTCATACTGCTGTATAAACGACATCTAAATCCTCATTTTCTTCGTTTGCACATTACTTTACTAAGTAATGTACTAAGTAATCTCGGTGTTTCAGACTTGATATTTTTTGCCATTCTTTATTTAATACATTAATGCCAATTCAATTTCACATTATTTTAAGGCAATTCTAAAATTTGTTCTTAATCAAAATTTTCAATAACCTTTAGGGTGCACTATCTGATGTGACGGTTGTTTTTTAATGTATTTTAAACACAGTATTACTGGTTGATATAAAGTCCTAGTGGACTCGGAAGTGTGAAGAAACATGGTCATATTTTGAGTATTTTGGCACTGATTATTTAGTGCTTATTTTCATTCTGTATACTTCTTTATAAATAGCATTTTAATTTTTAATAATTATTGATTGCTTGTTTAACTTGTTGCCTAACCGGTAATTTTATGTTGAGGTCTGCAATAGGTAAACGTTTGAGCTTTAATTAGTTTGTTTCTCTGTTAAATGACGTAACAGGTACGCCATTTATATTACAGCTAGCTAGATTTTTAACTTTAATTTAATAGTAAGTTTTTCTTAATTTTAAATGTAATAACTACGTTATTTTTGCTGTGCGTTAGCAGCAGACTGATTGAATTTAAAATTCTCAATAATTGTTGTGCTGAAGTATTGCCTGAAATAAAGTAAATTATTTCTAGTTAAACTTTAGGAAAAATTGCTAATTCTCATGTATTAATTGTAAGTAACACGAAATATAAGTATTTTTCTTTTTATTTTTAATTGACTAAAGTTAAAATTTTAACAAATTGTACCGAAGCAAACCATTCCGCCATTTTACGGTAATAAACCGATCGTTCTGTCCACCTATCTAAAGAAAACGTGATTTTTTTGTTTTTAATTGATTTAACTTCTGGTTTTATTTCTATTGTTGCTAAGACTAAAGCAAAACGAGCTGTAAATTACAACTTGGTGATTTTTTAACTTGTGCCATCTGGCGGCATCTGAGCTAGGGCCTAATTTGCAATCTTAGAAGACTGCTCGTTCTGATCTATGTCATTGAACATTTTCTCAACTTAACTTTATTTATTATCAGTTTCTTCTAAGGTGAAAATAAGTAAATAAAAATAGAAGCTAATAAAGAGCGTGGTTGAATTTCTCTTTTCAATTTTAGTTTCAAGTAACTTTTTCCAAAACTCGTCATAACTTGTAAAATATTTAACTTATTATTGATATGTTCAGAGAGGAACCTAGAGATTACTGCAACTATAATACTTCATTTATCCGCAACATTTCTTATTATATGTGAATTTATTCCATGTGAATAATTAAAGCTGTATCACAAAATCGATGTAAATATAAGATTAATGTATCGTAAATATGTTATTTATAACTTTCTTTTCAAAATAATATACTACACTGCCTCATTTATTATGGAATAGGTAAAAAAGCACTAGCATTATAAACGCTTTTATTTTCATCAAATTTCGATCAATTTATTTAATTTTTTATTATCACGCAGATATACTCTTGGACTACGTAGTGAAAAGTGGTTTGTCTTACTTTAACTCTGTTTTATACAGGGTGAAGTCAAAATTATGAACGCATGCTGTTTAATCACGTATTTGAATAAACTTCGTGAACATAGACTAGTTTAACTTTTTATTTGTATATTAACAAATTTTACATGAAAATACGTAAAGTAGATTGTAAAGAAATAAAATGCTGTTGTTCGTTTCGCTGCTCGCCCAAAAGTCCGTCTCCAACCCCTCGCAGCCACGCCGTTGCCGTCACCTCCTAGCCGACCAATGCGTTGACAAACTACGTTGCCGGATTGTGCTGGTCGTCCCCAACATGCCCCCCGCCTTGGAAGGGGTCGCTTTAAATGGTTTCGCCGGTTGGCAAAGGACACAGCTTCTGGCACGCTAGTTTGATGACACCGCTGCTAGTCTGGATGGATGCAACCCTGGATATTCCATCTTTGCCTGGATGGAGAGATACGATCCGCCCCATTTTCCAACGCATCGGAGGGAGGTTATCTTCCTTTACCAGGACCATAACCCCAATGAATGCTTCACCTTGCGTTTTTCGCCACTTCATACGTTGTTGCATTTCCGACACGTATTCCTTGGACCAACGTGTCCAGAAGTTCTGCCGCATTTGCTCTAGTAGCTGATAACGTGATAAGCGTCCAACTGGTAGATGTGTGATGCTAGGTTCGGGTGTAGCTTGTAAGGATCTTCCGATCAAAAAGTGGGCAGGTGTTAAAGGGTTAAGGTCATTTGGGTCAGTTGTGAGTGTAGTACAGATTCAATCTGCGCAAACACGGTGCACATTTCCTCGAAAGTTAAAATGTTGTTACCGACTACCCGCCTTAAATGGAATTTGCTTGATTTCACGCCCGCCTCCCACAGACCCCCAAAGTGTGGAGAATTTACGGGAATGAACCGCCAATCGACACCTTCATTGACACAAGATTCGGATATCTCATTGTGATTATTACGTAAAAAATCTCCAAGTTCTTTCAATTCAGAATTGGCCCCTACGAAGTTGGTCCCATTGTCAGAATAAATTCGGGTGGGCTTTCCCCTTCGACCTATAAAACGCTTTAAAGCTAAAATAAACGCGTCGGCGCTTAAATCCGAGACTAATTCTAGGTGAATAGCTCGTATAGCAAAACATACAAACAATGCTAAATAACATTTACTTACCTTACAACCTCTACCTTTTCTATCCTTTATTAAGAAGGGTCCCGCATAAGCGACACCACTTATATTAAATGGGTAGGTAGCTTCTAGACGTTTCTGTGGAAGATCGCCCATTAGCGGAGAGATTGTTTTAGAATTAAAATTAAAACAAGTTACGCATTCTCGAACGGTACGCTTTGCTAGATCTCGACCAGCTACGGGCCATATTACTTCGCG
>MU193206.1:2635-24952 GCA_016904865.1 Pissodes strobi | reverse complement strand
GGGAAGCAGTTGAAGTCAATGTTTTTAATTAACTTCAAAAAAATATAGTTTTTGAATAATTCAAGAAAACTAACCCAAGCTAGTACTATTAGTCGCCCTAGAAGTCCAATCAAGTGAATGTTTTTATTTCAAAATGTGGACAGTTTTTGATAATTCAGGAAAGTGTTATTGCCAAGGGAAGCATTTGAAGTTAATGTTTTTAATTAACTTCAAAAAATATATTAAAGTTGAATGTAGATAATGAGTTTTTGAATAATTCAAGAAAACTAATCCAAACTAGTACTACTCGTATTTAGTGATGAGCAAATGCAAGACCAAGACCAAGACCGTGTTAGTCTTGGTCTTGGCCTTGCATGTGTAGTCTTGGTCTTGGTCTTGCAGTCTAATAAGGGGTCTTGGCCTTGGTCTTGCAGGGTCCAGTCTTGGTCTTGGTCTTGCTCCAAGAACCTTGCTAGTGTTGCACTTTTTGGTAGACTTTTATTGGCGGGATTTTTTTTCAAGTAAATAAAGGTTTAAAGAAAGTGGCAGTATTTGCCTTATGAAAATTTTGGTTTGTCAATATTAAATACCACAACCACAAATTTTAACGATTAAATCAGGTAATGTTTTGAAGTAAAAATTCTCAAAAAAACATTTCGAGGTTAAGGAATCACTTGTTTATGTTTGTCCGTGTAATACTGAAACATCCTGTGTATTTACAATTATAAATTTTGGCGTTAACACAGGAACTATTTTAGTTAAAAGTACACTTCATTTTTTAAAACATGGTTGCCCATAGTTGAGTTGAAATGTAAGTATTTATCTATCTTAATAATCAGATGCAGTTATTCTTTTAATTTTTACAGTTATTTTTTAGAATATTTTCCTGCAATAAAATTTCATAAGTTTGAAAAAATATATATCAAAGTCACTGGATTTTAGGTCCTTTTATAAGAACCGATTCTTAGCAGGCCCGTTAGATGGGCAGTGAAATAAACCAAAATTATTATTGCTCAAGGAAGATCTGCAAATCAGTTTTATGCGTTTCTCAGCAAATGACAAATTCGTTAACAATTTTACCTACTCGCGTGCGGTAAAGTATTACTTTATCGCATACTATGCGGAATATACTATAAGGAGAGTACAATGTTCAAAAAGCAAAAATAATGCAAAAGATACTAGTTTTTAGGGGCAGAATGACAGATTTTTTTTTTACTTTTAAACACCAATTTTTATTTACATTGGAAATTTAGATTGTTTTTTAATGTTTGGAAATTCTTTATATTTTCTAGTTATAGGATAGGGTATGCCACAATACCAATAATAGAGCTTTTGATAATATTTTAGATGGCTATGTTCAACTTTAAACAACTAAATACTAAATTTTAATAACCTTTAGAAAAAATTGGAAAGAACGCATTCAGCTAAAGAACAGTAAAATATAAAATATCCTAGAACTTCCTATATAAATAGTAGGTATGTAAAATAAAATATTCTTTTGATTCAAAAAATAAAAAGCACAAACATACAATCAACATTACAAACAGCAAAGAACAATTAAAAAAACAACAACAATATTACACAGCGTAGGACAAGGACGACTGTTGAACTCTGTACTATATTTTGTCAAAAAAATATAGCAGGTACAAAGAACAATTTAAAAATTACATAAAACTAGCACTAAATGTAATTATAAGTATAATTTTCTTTACAAAAATTGACTGCTCTTTTTACACGAATACATTGTTATTCATTCACATACAATGCCGCGCCGGCGGGCGTGGCATACAGTGAACACGTTCTAACTTTGTCTGCATGTATCTCACAACAAAATGATTTTTGACAAGTAGGAATTTCTCGAAGGCCGAGATCATTGGTTTCAATCAATTTGCATTTGCAAGTTCCAAGGAATTTAGAGGGGAAAAAACGTCAGTGAAGGTAAAAAACGGCAGTGCGAAGAGCTTCTATCGAAATGAAGAAATAGTCCATACGAGAAATACTTCTAAGATAATAGACGAGAACTATGTAGAACGACTGCGGAAGCAACAACTAATGAGGTTCATATTTATGTACTCAGCTTAAAGATATGGATTTAGTAATCCTAACTGCTGCACGTAACACGTCTGCGTATGCGCATCTGTCGTAACTCCAAACAAACCCGTGAGTATTTTCAATTAATCTCATCGAGCTTCGTTAAACAATTCTATTCAATCGCACCAGAAAAACACAAGTGCATCCCTTATTTATACCTCCTATCTCGAAACGCCTTTCCGGAGAATTTCAATCATCATAGAAAATAAAGTGACTCGGCCATCTCATACAAAAAAATTAAGCAACTTATAAAACAGCAGTCGAATCAAGCTCCTGCTGAAAGTGCAGTACGTGTCCTGACCATTAAATGTGAGCCCTTTACGCCTTCAGCTTTATTTTCCTGCTGTCTTATTCTGTCAAAACGTCCTCCTGTATTACATGATTCGATATTACGTACGGTAAGATGTATGCCAACATTCTTGTTAAACAGATTCAAATTTGCCGGCAAACGTCAGGAATAAAAGCCAAATGATATCGACATGGAAAAATTCCAAATGGGTCCCGATCGCCAACTTTCGCGGATGACTTTTCCTAAAATAAAAAGTTTACTTGATAAAACAGAACGAAGAAACTTTGGCTCCCTGATTAGGATATCGCAGCAAAAAGAAAAACGTGTTAAAGTAGAAAGTTCTTTTAACTAAAGCCGTTTTAATTTTCGCATAATCAGGAAACTTTTATACTCGAAATTTTCCTTTAAGTCGGTATTAGCGTCCGTTCCGTTTTAGAAATGGATCGATAGAGTGCTTTTTCAATTTAGCGCTGAAATATAGAGATCTAATGAAATACTGTCAACTACAGGAACAATAGTGAGTTTGTTAACGGACCATCTTCCATAAAATTACTTGTTAATTGAAGCAAAAAATCAATTGATTTTATTTTTAGATCCAGAAATATGGAAATAACTTGAAAATGAGTCTGTTCTCTTTACGTCTTTGCCACTAACGAAAATACTAATTGATCGGAATAAACAATTGATTTTTACTATTGCTTAAAACCATAAAGGAGGGGGTGGTATCTTAGTTATTAATTGACCACTTTTAATGAACTGTATTACTATAGGGTAGCGAGATTATATCTATAGGATGAATAGAAACATGTATTCATTTTGTTTTGCTTTAATAATGCAGGTGTAAATTGCATTAAATATGGTAAATATATATACAGTATTTTCTATATTAATTTCAAGCATTCATCCTTTCACACATACAACTAATATTACAAACAGGTTATTTATAAAGTGACTATATGCTGAAAGTTCTTGATTTTGTGATTTAAACCGAGTTTTCTGTCTTTAATTAATTTAATACTTTTATTGTTCTCCAACTTAGCAACGTTCACACATCGTGCCTTTGAACCTTGACTCTGCTTTACCTGTATCTTCAACCGGGAGAGATTTGACCTATTTACTTTCCAACGTAATTTTTGTTTGTTTTATGGAAACCATAAAATCCTGCTTTCTCTTTGATTGCAGGAATTATTCGACCAGGAATGTCAATCCGCCATCTTACGTTCAACTTTTCAAAGGAGACGCTATCTTTTTCTTCAATTAACTACTGCAAAAATGCCCAAAAAGAGGTCTTTATCCAAGCTCGGACAAAGATAACTGAGATGCACCAGATATTCTATAATATATGTGCAAACAAACTAAGGAAATACCTAAAGGAATGACCTTTGGCTCGAAAAGGAACAAGCAGCAACGTTTCGTTGTTGTCCGAGTGAGATTTTTAACTACACTGAAATATAATTTCCTAGCGGCAAAACCAAATGAAAAGTGGGGGGTGTAAGGTGTAAGCCCATTATCGCATTTGAGAGGGTAGAAAAATGCTCTTTCTCGCTTCAACATATTGTTGTCCAAACAGCAGTGACTGAGACCAGGATATGTTAAAATGAAGAACTGACATATGCTGACTTAAATTCACAAATTTCTGTTTACCTGGGATTGAATAAATATGTTCGTGGAGTAATTATGGCTCATTCTTACAACATTCATACAGGGTGTTATCACCAAACTATACGCTGAAAAATGACAAGTTAATACACTTGTTGGGGTGTTTCCCCAACACTAATATCTAATAATACTAGGGATAATTAGTACACTGCTTATAGATGTTTCAAAATAATTTAATGAGATATTTTTCTCTGCATATGTTTCGGCTTGATGAGGCCTTTGTCAAGAGTAGTTGTATACTAAAATCTAAATTGTTATACCCTACTAAACCGCCTGACGGGCAGCAACTTTTTTATTTTTATCAGTAGAGGTCGTACATGATTGGCTTTGAATATGTTGAAAGAAAAAAATGGTATGCCACTGTTTTTTCTTAAAATAAAAATTAATTTTTGAATTCTAATTCATTTCTGAGCAAATTTTGTATCCTACCGCACAGTTTTTGTTTAATTGTTTAATTACTAATGAATTGATGTATCAAAAATGAAATTAAAATTTATTAACATTTACAATAAATTATTATTGTTTCATTAAACACATTTCAAATCAAATAAATTGCTGGAAATGGGCATCTTCAGCCATGATACAAGCTGCAATCCTTTTTTCATATTATCTCGCGCATGCCCAAATTCTTGGAGTACAGATTTTGAACAGGACTCCACAGAAAAAAAATCCAATGGATTTAAATCAGGGAATCATGCAGGCCACGGTTGGCATGATAAGTTTGCACCTCGGCCAATCCAACGGTTGGTAAACTGCTGGTTTAAAATTCCTGAGTAGTTGAACTAACATGTGCCGTAGCACCATCATGTATAAACGAAATTCTGTTTTTTAGCATAATAGGGATGTCATCTAATAAAGTAGGTAAATCTTCTTCAGGAAATCGTCTGTATATAGCACCATCAAGTCCCATTGAGAGATAAAAGGAACAATTAGGTAGGTCTTCCTGAAATAGCTCATGCCCTTGCCAATGAACCCGTTTCTACTGAACATTGGTGGATTTCTGCAAATGTGCGGGGGGGTCGGTTGGGAAATCTTTGTATGGATACGACTAGCTTTCCCTAAGAATGGTGCATATTAATTTATGGCTCACATCAAGCTGATTGATATTTTTCTCTTACTTGCTTATGGGTGACGTTCAATTTCATTCAAAATTGCTTAGTCAAAAGCAAGAGTTCTTGCTGTGGTAGCCCTTCCTGCAATATCTCCTGCCCTTGCCAATGAACCCGTTTCTACTAATCGTTGGCGGATTCTTGCAAATGTGCGAATATTTGGGATTTGTCGGTTGGGAAATCTTTCTATGGATTCAACTGGCTTTCCCTAAGAATGGTGATGCATATGAATTTATAGCTCACATCAAGCAGATCGGCATTTTTATCCTGCTTGTTTCTGGGTGACGTTTAATTTCATTCGAAATTGCTTCCTTTAAAGCAGGAGTTCTTGCTTTGGTAGGCCTTCCTGAAATACCTCTTGGCCTTGCCAATGAACCCGTTTCTGCTAAACGTTGGTGGATTCTTGCAAATGTGCGAACATTTGGATTTTGTTGGTTGGGAAATCATTCTAGAGATACAACTAGCTTTCTCTAAGAATGGTCCATATTAATTTATGACTCACATCATCTTGCTTGTTACTGGATGACGTTCAATTTAATTCAAATTTGCTTTGTTTAAAGCAGGAATACTTGTGATAGGCCTTCCTCAAATATCTCTTGCAATTGCCAATGAACCCGTGTCTGCTAAACATTGGTGGATTCTTGCAAATGTGCGAACATTTGGATTTTTTTGGTTGGGAAATCATTCTAGAGATACAACTAGCTTTCTCTAAGAATGGTCCATATTAATTTATGACTCACATCATCTTGCTTGTTACTGGATGACAATTTCATTCAAAATTGCTTCGTTAAAAGCAAGAGTTCTTGTTGTGGTAGACCTTCCTGAAATATCTCTTGGCCTAGCCATTGAACCCGTTTCTACTAAACGTTGGTGAATTCTGGCAAATGTACGACCGTTTGGGATTTGTCGGTTAGGAAACCTTTCCTATGGATACAACTGGCTTTCCTTAAGAATGGTGCATTTTAATTTATGACTCACAGCAAGTTAATTGGCATTTTTCACTCGCTTGTTTCTGTCTACGAATGTTTTGGCAAACTTCATCTACACAAGCCTGCAAGGCATGTAAGACCACCCCAAAAGATATGAACGACCTGAATAAATTAAATAATAGAGTCTGCGATATGAGCACATACAAAATTGGCATATATGTGCTTTATGCGCATCTCAGGTGTTTTGAGTACTTACTCCATATATCATACAAATTTGTGTGAGGAAACAAAAAAGCAGAATAACTTCTCTTTTTTACAAGGAAATGTGTCTCGTCGTAGGTTAGCTAAAACAAGAGAGGGGCAACTCGAATGATGAAAATATTGCTTGAAAATTGTTTAGTAATCTGTCACTAGCTTCACAAATGGCTGGCATCAATGAATAGTTAATCAGTCGCTTTTCAGATATTCTCTTTACCATTTTATGTATTCATTATATAAACAAGATACAAAGGGTGTTATTATGAAACAACAGATATGGCCGTTTCACTTTATAATCGGTATAAAATGAGCGTGTGCATAAATTCTTACTGCATGTATCTTGTGACAGTTCGTTTTTATCACTAATTGTAGCCTGTTGAGTTATAGGTATGATTCTGGTCGCCGGGTGCAGTTCGATATTTAAAGTCGATATTTAATTCGATTATAGATTTTTCCAGCGCATTCGCCATAACCTCTGTCGTTTAATGCGCCGTATGTACATTTTCATTGGTCGGCTGTGAAAGGCCGCGATGTTAAAGTTCCTGCGTCTGTTTTCGCTTTGCTAGTGCGCGCGATTCCATTGTGGTTTTTCGGAAAGGAAGGTTACTTTCAAGTCAGCATTCTTAGGTGGTTATAGGTTTTAAGTTGATGTCAGGCATCTTGATGGGATATCACCGATAATCACCGAAAAATTCCCGTGTTAGCCATCTCGACATAGTTTTGTTAGTTTTAGTGCTGTAGATGCGGGATTAACTCGCTAAGCGAGGTTTTTGGGGTTTGCTTCTCCAGTCTTGGAAGCCACTATGGTCACCGTCGTGTAGTGAGCGAAGTTAGTGTACCCTCATGTTAAGAGGGTTCACCCATCTGGCTAGAATTGCTGGAACTTTGTAATTCACCCACCCGGCTAGATCTGCTGGAACTTTGTAATTCATGGAATGGCTTGGCAAACGGGACAGAAATGTGCAAACCGATGGGCCATCATAACCCATGCGCATTGAGGAGCAAGCTAATCCAGGACGGCCGCGACTGCAACGACTCAAGTGGCGCTTCTAAAAACTAGCCGAGGGCGGTATTAGATTTTCAGGACCATGATGTCGATATGGGCCATATGTTTACACATCAGTGTCTCGAGTACTAGCAAACTCGCTCAATTTTTTTAATATTAATAATTTCATTGGCATTAGATTAAGCTTTTGGACTGCCTCCAGTTGTCGGTTGGTTGTGCATCTGCATAATTTGTATTTACTATATTTATGATTCTTTCTGAATAAGAGATGAATAGTATCATTGCTGTGGCGTGTTTTATTTGGCTAAAACGCAGTCAGGATTGTTCCGTTTACTCCTATTGAAATCTTTTAGTTATTAGGTGACATCTTTTTTGTGGTTCAGCTATCTTTACCTTGCAGGGTGAAGGTCTCGAAGCGGGTTTCACGAATAGCGTGGAGACTTCTGGTTTCGGTCTGTAACAAAATTGGTGGCGTCTAACGAACCTATTCTCCGATTTATTGAACAGCGGGCAAATTGCGCGCTCACTGTACAGCTTACTTCGAAGCATCGCGCTCCGACCTACTGGATGTATTGTTGAAAACGAATTTGATATCTGGTCTAATCGGTGAGTAAACTTTAACAAATTTCGGTGGAACTCCTCATAACTACATAAGCAATTATGATCTTTCTCTTTGATTAAAACACACAGAAAGCGCGTCGTAACCTCACATCATTAAGTCTACCTTTACCAATCGGTAAAATCTCAGAAGATGTACCCCAGGCAGCTCACAAGAGCTAGAAACATCTAAGGCAGCAGGTCTCCAAGAAAACACAAATTTAGATATATTGAAGTGGATGCTTGTGTACTCGGACTCCATGGTACCATATGCAAAAGAGACCAAGGAAAATCAAAACTTAATAAAGTAGTGATAGACATGCTTAAAATGCCAACTTCCATTGGGCATGCTGAAGACGCTTCTGATAATTTCGAAATCGTTGATGACCATTTTGATGATGAATCTGAAAATTATGATGCTGATAATGATAATCATTGTGATGCTCATGATGATAATGACGTAAGCAACTAGTAGATAGAATTAGCTATGGAATAAATATTCGGATATAAAATTGTTCGATACTTTTGCAAATAGGGTTTTGATGATATTATGATATTATTATCATGATGTTTTTATGATTATTATGTTATTATAATGCCCATAATGAAAATTTTGTTAATGGCCAATTATTATTATATTAGCTGCGAGAATAAATACTCAGATATAAAATAGTTTGATGATTCTGCAACCTATCTGGTGGTCATTTCAGGACTATTTCTATTTTCAATTATTTCATTTGAGTTTTTACAATAGGGTATTTTTGTCGTCGTAAATTGATAATCTGGCCTTACGTGTTAAAATATTTATTATTTTTTTTAAGAATAATTCGAATTGGATATTCTCTTTTTTAATGAAAACTTCTTTATGCCAAATTTAACCAATATATTTTTCTTATATATTCATTAATTAAAATGATCTATAGCGGTAAGAAAGATATGCGGTAATCAAGGCAAATATCCTACAACCATTTGATTATAAATATTCATTAATTAAAATAATCTGTTGTGGCAAGAAAGATATGCGGTAATCAAGGCACTTAATTAAATTAAAATCGGAGTTCTTGGTTCTGGTCCAGTCGCCCTGACAAAAGAAAGGCCTCGGTACGGCTAACTGACGGTGGGATTAGCTAGGTCAGCGTAAGATTTTACCTCACAAAAGAAATTTTGTCTCCTAAGAATTCACGGAAGGTAGCGGTAGGTCTTCTGTTCCACGGAACGGAGCGGACAGCCTTCTGTCTCACAGAAGTTAGCGGATGGTAGCGGAAAGTCTTCTGCCCCACGGAGGATCCCTAATTAAATTATAAAGAGTTCACTTTTCAAGATATACACACTAACATGTAACAAACATTTTTCCTAGGAAGGACAACCACACTAGTCGCCAAATATCGGTATTAAAAGATATGACCAATAATTCCGGAAACTAAGCGTGGCAGTATATTTGCCGAATAATTTCACTTTGAAAGCAGACGGTAATTAGACCTGATGGTGTAACAGTCCGATTTTGTCAATATTTTTTAAATTTAATTTCTATGCCGCATTTAAGGAAGAAGATGCTGTATTTTGCACTCATCGGTTTATTAATTCTAAAATACTTGATTCGATTTGCTGTTAATACGCTTGAAATTGCCGAATTTCTTAATGTAAATTAACTCTATTCTAAGTATGGGTTAACGATATATTTGTATTAGCATTTAGCTTAGCTTGGCTTGATTTATATTACATTATCGTAGAACAGCCAGCAAACCGTTCTATATTTTTAAGAATTGTGTTAATAAAGCCTACTGTAAAATCTCAGTAGATTCGTCGCTCCATATTTTACTGACGGTGTCAATATTTCATTACCTTTTGGGAATCCCTTGGTTGCCGGATTCCAATCACCGGCCGATCGGCCGATCATTTCTGAGATCATTTTGGGCCCTCTGGCTTTCGCTAGTTTCAGATATTTATATTTCTCTTTCCACGCGGCCTGCACTAGCAATTTTCGGTTGATTCCGTTGGCAGCATTGGGTAGTAGGAATGTACTACTTATTATATTTGCAGCTGTCGATTTAAATTCTTAAAACTTTATCTTTTTGTTAGGGAATATGGTTGTGGCTTCCGCCGTCACGTTGCCCTCATAATAAACGATAACTCAGTCGTTTATTGTCTTAGAATTATTCCTTGTAGACGCTTTCTTTCTGTTTGAGTGCAGTTTCAGAGATTCCACATTTAGTTTGTGATTTAATTCAACCCACTTATTGGGGATATACTGTGGAATCTCTTGGTGTTTTGTCACGACCGATTTTCGGGATCTAAATACTGTACTGGTAAGCATTTTCTCTGGATTTTTTTCTATTGCCTGTGAAGCACGCAGACGACGCCATGACGCTAATGGTTTTTCCCTTATTTCTAGCGGCTTTCCACGTTCGTCATATAAGACCGGAACCGTCGAATCTCCCATAGGTAGCCCTCACACACGATCGAGGTAATTATTGTTACAGTTTTTTTGCCTAAATTAAGGATTTAATTGCTTTACCTGTGTTAACCATTTTTGTGCATAGTCCGCCATTTGCTTTACGTCCCATATGTAATCTTATCTACTCCATTTTATCTAATCCGAATTTTTATTTTAATGTAACTTTAATTTTGGTCGTATGGGGAAGTTTATCTTTTCTTTTAGGGGTGATTCATTCCTATCTATGTTATATTATATTTATGCAAGGGGGGGGGGGGGGGATGTGTTTTTTTTAAAAGAGGGGGGGCTTTGTCTAATGCGCACTGGGCTATTTCAGGGTTTTACTGAAGGGCTACATCTTTTACCAGCAGGCGACTACTTTTACCGGCAGGCTGGAACCACCTTTTTCTAGTGGGTTGGAAGCAGGCTTTACCAGCTGCAATTATTAGCCAATCTCGACACCGAGCTATCGAGACCTCGGCTAGATCTTCCCCTCGGGGCCATCGAGAGACAGTGCCTGAGGTATCTATAGGTGCACGGCGCCTCCACCAGAGTTCGACGACCGGATTTGGGGTATTGTACAGAAGCTTTATCTTCTATTGATTCGTTTGTTTATCTGTTAAACATAATCGCTCTTAGTTTTCCTTTTTTAATATAACTCAAACATTGACCGCCATGCTCTGAGATAGCTCATTAATTTTATTTTCATTTATTGACTGGTTCTTTTTAATATAAGTCAAGCGTTGGCTCAATAATTTTATTCTTTTCATTCATTTATCGAGTAATACAACCGCTCTGAATTTTCTCTCTTTATAATATGAATCAAGCATCGACAGCCACGCTTTCAATAGTTTTATTCTAATTTTATTATTTTTATTAATTTATCGAGTCATTTGATTTAATTATTGTGACCGTTCATTGATACATATTATTATTGCTACATTTAAAATTGGTGCAGCTATTAGCGCACGCATACCTAGTTGTAATTAGCTTAGTTAACATCAAAGTGATCACTTCGGTTAGTAGTATTTAGTTCATTTAGTTGTAAGGCATACAGAACCGAATATTAACACCAGAATTGGTCTCCGTACAATCACCATATTGTACATTCATATTAGTAGTTAAATTTAATAGTCATTTGACATTCTTTTGTCTCTAACTCACATCTCCATTTAACGTGCCATTTTACTCCAGATAGATTGTTGCTGTGTTTTCAAAAAAAAGAACCTAGTAGCAAATATGTTTCTTAAATTTTAGATTGTGTTTTCTTGTTAAGTTAAGTTAATTGATTAATTATTGATTTAAGAAGCCAGCCTATATTCTCGTTTTCTTGTTAGTTTGAAATTAAGTATATAGTTTGATTTAATAAGCCTGCCTAGCCACCCTGCACAACACCAGCAGAGCTTTTTCAGATTGAGTTGGATAGAACTGGTGGCGCTCTAACGACCCCACTAATGGGGCCGGGCAATTGTATCACGACTCTCCAGGGCTAGGTTTCTTTTTAATTGAAAAAAATCTTTACTTTCATTTTAACTTCAATCAGATAAACGTGTTGCAATGGTCAAAAATAACCGCGATAATTTTAGCCACAAAAATGGTCGCTTTTGTCTGTCTGAATGCGTGCAGCGTTCAGATGAGAAGGCCTGAGATTTTTCTCGGAAAATAATATATACCACATCTGTCAAGTGGCGCACTAAACGCATGTATCCATCGGGAGTACGGTCATGAGAAATAAGGTAGCGAGAGTATCGATAACACAAATCGACCAGTAAAAGAAAATCGCAATACTAAATTTAGTAATATTTGCAACGTTACAGTGTGAAGTGAAATATTAGACATTTTAAAATAGTAAACAAACGCTTAAGGTCCGGAGATCGTCGAGTACAGCCGAGAGTAATAAGAAATAAACGGTATCCTTCAACCAAGCGAGATAGGGACAAACAGTTACGAAGTGAAAACATTTTAAGGAGCGTTTAGCACAGTTTTTTCTAAGTAGTGAATGAAACAAATTTGCGATTTTTCAAAATTGTCATTGAAACATACCTAAATCAAATTAAATTGAATGATATAGATGATATTGTGCTATCTGAAACTTTTAAGGTGGAAAATGTGATTGATTTTGGGATTAAGGGCTTTAGTATTTTTTATAACGATTCAACAAATAATATATGATGGACTGGTTGTGTAAGTGATGAGAATATTGCTGTTGAGTATAATGTATTTCAAATTAGCGAAACAAATGTATTAAGATGCATTGTGAGAAATGGCAAAGACTGTATTTATCAGGGTTGAAAAAAAACATGTTTTTTATATTTTAACAAAACATGTGTTTTTTTATTGTTTAAAACCGTTTTTTTTTGTTTTAAATCTGTTTTTTATTGGCCAATTAAAAACATGTTTTAAACAAAACATACCTATGTTTAAAACACGTTTTAAACAAAAATTAATTCAATTATGTGCCAGAAGATGTCGCCGATGTAACTGTCATGTAACGTATCCAGTGTAGTCACCGATAATGCGTCTATCATGACAAAAATGAGAAACGATTTATTCAAGGAACTAGACCAAAAAGATATATTAACTTACGGATGTTCTGCTCCTGTACTTAACTTACTAGCCCATGATTGGGAAGGAGGTTTGGAAATCCCCGATTTGAAGGAGAACATTAAGACGATATGCAAATACTTTCGAAATAATCATTTTGCTCATGCAAAATATAAAGAAGCTGGTGGCTCTGCATTAAGTTTACCACATTTTGTTCGTTGGAACACTTTAGCCGATTGTCTAGAGAGTTATTTGAAGAAATGGCCAATATTATATAATGTTTGTTTTTTATAAAGACATAATAAAATTGATGAATGATACCGACTTAAAAGTTGCGCACATAATTATCTTAAGAAAATGAAACTCATTGCTGTAGCACTAGACAAAGTGCAAGGGAGTATGTGCACTATAAGTGAAGCGACAGAGATTTGGGTCAAATTAATGAAGATATTTGAAAGAGAACAAGCAAAGGGAGAGTTTGGCAGACGGAATGTACAAAAAGTTAAGGATCGCATGGAAATGGCCCTCACTCCGGCTCACTACCTTGCAAATTTACTCGATCATCGGTCCATAGGCGAGAATCTTGCTCAGCCTCAAATAGATACTGTAAAGAAGCTGGTGGCTCTGCTGTTTGTCTGTACGCCGAAACTTACCATCCAGATGCATTGCCGACCATAATCACTTTTCACGCGAAGTGTCCCCCATTTAAACAATACCTGATTTATATGCAACTGAGAGAGAAAGTTACACCTCTAGCATGGTGGAGATCTATAAAATGTTTAGACCCTATTGTTATTCACCGTGTGCAACAGATACATACAGCGGTTTCTTCGTCAGCCAATATTGAACCACTTTTTTCGTCATATGGTTTAGTTCAGTCAAAATTGAGAAATAGATTGGGCAACGATAGAGCAGCCAAATTAGTTTATGTTTTTAAAGAGCTGAACAGTTCCACTAGGGTTCCAGGTTCCTACAATACCTGGTTCCTACACGACTGCTAGCAAAGATAAATCTTAGTCTTAGTATACATCAGTATTATTCTTTTACTTTTCCATCAGCAGTACTTTTAATTTTTATGTTAAAATGTATCTAGTTAGGTTGTTGAGTTGAATGTTCGTTTTTTCGTCCTAGTATTAGAATTAGCATTTTTTTTTAATCTGCAGTATTTAGTATTAAAGCTTACTTTGATTTTGTTCGAAGCTATTAGTCCTGTTATATATGTTATCAATTTATTAATAATAAATGAAATGTTTGACATATTTTTTTATTTTGCTATTGATGCTAAGAGGAAATGAAAGTAATAGGTATCAGAATATTAGATTTGGTATTTTTTAAACTTGATTGAAATTGGTATGTTCTATCCCGCACATGCGAATGCAAATCTTTGACATCTACTACATTGAGATAAAAAGAAAAAACAGTATATTTTAATAAACATTTTAAACATGTTTAAAACAGTTTTAAACACAGTTTAAAAGAAGTAATAAAACATCAGGTCGTGTTTAAAACAAGGTTAAAACATCTGGTTTAAAACATTTTGTTTTAAACATAACAACCCTGGTATTTATGGCCTAACAGGGTGTTATAGATCACCAGCTTCAAATCTAAATAATTTCTTGGAGGATCTTCATAAGTATATTGACAACCTAAATTTGCATAAGACAGAAATTTTTGTAGGAGATTTGAATATTAATCTAAATGAATATAAAAATTTTAATGTGAATATGTATTTAAATATTTTAGCCGAAAATGGATTTTTTTCATGTATTAATAAACCAACCAGGGAGAGTTAAATCTCGACTATAATAAACCATTTATTCCTTAAAACGATAGATTTAGACAATTGAAAAAGTAATATTAGGCCTTTTAATGTACATACATCAATAACGGATCACTATTGTATAGGCATAAGCATTAAAAATATAAAACTATTTGAATCAGATATTCCGCAAATGAAGAAAGAATTAGACTATAAAAACTGTTTGGAATGTTGGAAAGTGAGTCATGGCAGGAAAATCTGTTTGAAATAGCATACCAAATTTTTATTAAAAGATTGTTATCAATTGTAAATCAGTGTACTATTTTTAAATGTTTTAATAATAAAAACAGAATAAGAAAACCATGGGTTACGCAAGGTATAATCAATTCTATAAATCATAGGGACTCCCTCAAGAAACAATTAATAAAAAAACTACTCTTTAGATTTGGCAAATGAGTATAAAACATATAGAAATTTTCTAAATAAACTTATAAAATCAACTAAAAATGCATTTTATAAAAACCAAATAAACGAATGCTTCAAAGATTCTAAAAAACTTTGGAAAACTATAAATGATATAACTGACTCAAACAAATGCAAATCTGCACCTACAAGGTTTCATATATTTAAAGATAACAAACATTTTGAAAACGAAAATGATGTAGCTAATATTTTTAATAACTTTTTTGTAAATGTGGACTAAGAAATACAAAACAACATAAACCAAAACCTGCACTTGCCGGATTCTTCCAATAAATCCAAAATGCCGAATAACTCAATATTCCTAAATCCAGTAACAGAGAATGAGCTATACTTGCGTATAAAATCCCTAAAAGTTAAGTGCTCACCAGGCGAAGATGGTATTACAACAACCTTAATACAAAACAATTATAAATCTATTATAAAACCTTTGTTATTTATATTTAATAAATGATTAGTATTAAACACGATACCGGATGATTGGAAAATATCTATAGTTACGCCAATTTTCAAAACGGGAGATCGAAGTCAGCCTACAAACTATCGGCCTATATCGGTTATAAATAATTTTGCCAAATTGTTTGAGAAGTGTCGCAAACAGAGACTTGTTAATTTTTTTGAAAAAAATAAGGTTTTGTATTGTAATCAATTCGGATTTCGAAGTAATAAATCCACGGAGGATGATGCTATATTCGAACTTATTAAAAATATCTATACTCACAATGCCAACAACAAAAGGCTCTAGCAGTCTTCCTGGATTTGTCAAAGGCCTTCGATACCGTAGAGCATGAAATTATTTTTAAAAGATTAGAAAAACTAGGTATACTATTGTATGGTATTGATTTTAATAAAAAATTATTTAACTGACAGAAAACAGAAAGTTAAAATAAATAGTACTTTAAGTGAATGCGCGACTATTACAACGGAGCTGCCGCAGGGGACGGTATTGGGTCCTGTGCTCTTTCTGGCCTATATAAACGAAATTGGAAGTATATTGCAAAATTGCAATGTGGTTTCATATGCTGACGGCACAGCTCTATTGTTTTCAGGAAACAGATGGAACGACGTGTATGGCCGGGCGGAGTCGGGGCTGGGTGTCGTCGTTTGCCGGTGGCTAGGTTTAAGTAAATTAAGCTTAAACTTTCAAAAAACAAACTTCATAACTTTCTCCCCATCAGGTGCAGATCAGCCTAAAGATCAATATTTAGCAATTCATGCACCAACTTGTAATCAAATAGAAAACTTCAAATGTATTAAAATTAAAAAAGTTTCTAAGACTAAATATTTGGGAATCATATAGTAGACGAAAATCTAAAATGGAGTGAACATGCACTTTATTTAAGCAGTAAAATCAGAAAGATGTGTTATAAATTTTTCCAACTTAGAGATATAGTAACCAAAAAAATTATTCTTATTTTGTATAATGCGCTGGTTGAGTCAATTTTGCGATACGGTATCGTAGTGTGGGGTGGATTGTATGATTTAAATTTAAGAATTTTGTCAGTTTGCTAGAATAGTGTCTTGAAAATATTGTCTCATAAACCTCGTAGATATCCGACAATAACATTATATCAAGACCTTAACATTCGTAACCTATATGTATTGTCATGCTTAATTTGTGTGCCAAAAATAAATAATTGTTTTCCTATAATTTCACACACTTATTCTACACGAATAAAAATAAAAGAAAATTTTTGCACTCCTAAATTTAACAACTCATTTTGCTGCAGGTTTATTTTGTACTTTATGCCAAAAATCTATAACAACCTACCATGCTCTATTAAAAAACTTATTATGAGGGGCACATGCAGGGCCAGAAAATGAATAAAATGTTTCATTTTAGCGAATAAATGAATTTGTGTTCCATTTAAAACTAATTATTGTTTGAATTCCTGAATTAAATGGGTATGCCATCCGCCAGCGTCCTCCTCCTGTGTTTTCCGACCTCTATGTTAACCGCACCTATATAGGAACATGTACGTATGCCATTTTGTTGTCTGAGAATGATGGAGCACACAAATTGATTTTCAATTTAGGCCTGATCACTCTCCTCAAACTCTTATTGTTTATTCGAATTTTTAAAACAAATATTTAGAAATAATTTTATGTTTTGAGGTATGAATAATATTACAATGTAACTTATGAAATATATTTTGTATTGTATTGTAACCAGTTTACCAGTTTAAAGTTGAAAAAATGGCTCAGGATCAGAAAATATGGACATTTTCTGGTAATTAAAGACAGTTTGTAGAGGATTTCATGGCAAATTTGAGAGAAAAGTTTTACTTTAGTTTACGATTTGAAAATGGAAAATGGGACAGGATCAGAGAATTTTCCCAACTCCTTCTTCTTTTTGCCCACTGACTTAACGGAATTGAGAACAGTAATAAACAGTATTAGGAACAAAAGCTCATCTGGAGAAGATGGGATTTTCACCAACATTTTCTTAAACTTGCCTGATAGTGCCTTATTGGCTTTGGTAGAAGCAATAAATTACTCCTAGACCATAGGTACATTTTCGTAATGCTTGAAGTCCGCAAAAGTCATACCAATATATAAGGATGGATGTCCCAATAACCCTTCAAACTACAGGCCTATCTCTCTTCTGTCGACTCTATCGAAGATAATTGAAAAGCTTGTCAAATACCGTGTTATGTCGTTCTTAACATCAAACGACATACTTAGCAAGGCTCAGTTTGGCTTCCAACGGGGTATGGGCACGAATGATGCCATGTATAATTTCCTTCACCAGCTCTATTGTCAAATAAATGGAGGTGGAGCTTCCGCTGCGGTTTTTTGTGACTTAGCGAAAGCTTTCGATTGCGTAAGTCATGAGGTTCTGCTTCGGAAGCTGCATTTTTATGGCTTCAGAGGCGTGACCTTGTCCTGGTTTTCCTCTTATTTGCGGGGTCGTTGTCAGATGGTGTTTGTGGGTTCTAGCCACTCCAAGTATGGATCGGTTGCGTTGGGAGTTCCGCAGGGCTCGGTCCTGGGTCCAGTCCATAGGTTTTTATTTTGTTTGTTTTAGGTAATATTACTTTTAAGTAGGCTTTATTTATAACAATTATTTTGTTCACAACAATAAAGCATATTTTGACTTTGACTTTGACTTTTGAGAATTTGGAAACTCTTTAAGCGACAAGCAGCGGTTTCTGATGGTTTGATGGGAGATTTCAAGGAAAATTTTACTTTATACATCGAAGTTGTGGCAAATGATTTCAAAATACTTGTATTTCCTAATATTAATCTCATTTTTCACTCTGTCATGTGGTCTTAAGCACACGCCGTTTTTTTTTGTAATCAATACTCGTCGCTCAGTGTTTAATTGACTGTATGTTTAGATGGGAAATTCCTGATTTTTTTTTAGAGTGTTATAAGATTACATGAACTTCAGCATACTAATGTTTGCAGTTTATACAGAGATCCGCTCGGTTTCTATCCAAATAGCCGCAATTCCACCCTATTTTTCCTAGATTTCCGTTTCCCAGCTCGTACGTAACATTAGGGTTATTTTTATGGACGCGAATATTATTCATTCAATTTCGAATTGGTTTTCCTCTAAATCGGCTTTCGCAGTCGGTAACTCGGCGTCCTTTTTTATCGACTTAATCCACTTTTATGGCGGCGTATATTTTTCCGACTGTCAAAAACGTTCGGAAGCACAAACAAATGAAATTGAGGGTAATAATTTAAAAAATTCAATCGATTTCGGATGGAATCGGAAATTGAAATAGGGCCGGCGATTGACTGGACAATTAGGATCATTGTAGCTTCATTACATTAGTCTGTTATGCTTGAGAAAGTCAGACTTCGCTTGCTTATTGAGCATCAAATTCATATTACTTTTATGTAGCCTACGCTATGTTTCAATTACGGATACAGCAGAGTTACATAATGCTTTTAAACTAAAAAGGGAATATCCGTTTTTCGAAATTAAAAGAATATTAACAAAATGATCAAGAAATGGAAACGAATAAAAAATGTTGACATTTAACTACAACTCTTGTCAAGAGACTCGTTATGTTCTTATGTTTTATATTTCTTTATATTTGTATGCTCTTTATTTCTCATTCCTCACAAATATTTTAATAATTTTGCGAAATCGCATTTTTGTTCTTTTTGAACTCGGTATACATGGTGATTGCGTATAATGTTACTCCCCTTTAACTATTTTGTTTTTAGAGGCAAAAATTGTAAGGATTTATGTGAACTATTTGCAAAACTTATATGTGCATATACCGGATGATGCAGAATCGAATAATGGGTTAACGTCTTATTAAATGAAGCTCCCTGTATATTAATGGCTTTTTTGTTTCTATCTTTAGGTTATATGTTACACCATGTGTCTAAACTGAAGTGTTTTCGACTTGTTAACGTCTTAAAAGAATTAATGAGTTTACACTATACCCGATTACTAAAACACGCATGTTCTTTCGGTTGAGGTATGGTTTGAATTGTTTATAGGGCTTCGTATCTGCATTTGATTAAAGTTGTTTAAGAGCGGTGTTGTGTTTTAATTTATGGTTAGGTTTGGCTATTTCATTAAGTAATTATTTAAATGTTCTAATTTCACACACAGCACTTTAAGGCAATGTGTGTTAAAAATCACTTGACTTAGAATTTTGACATATCTATCGTAGATTCGACTTTAATACTTTTTAGGCTGGTATCCTCCAAAAAGTACGTTCCTGTGAACTGCACTTTCCGAGTTGGGTCTGAAGATTAGGATATGGTTAGTTAGGGACGTGGTAGGGGTTCCACGTCCCTGTGGACTGCAGTATGTAAGAACGGAGTAGGTGAGAGTCAAAAGCCTATCGGACTCATGGTCGGCTTTACTATTTATATCATAAAATCTGCTGACCATTGTAGCTTTAAGGTTCATAATTGCCTGCGCTGTTTATAATTTATGTTGAATGATTACATAATATTTTTCAAGTTTAAGTTCAAATTTAGGACATAATTAAACATAATTAATTAGTAGTTTAAGTGTTTCTAGTTGTTTACAATATATTTGCTATCCAGTGATTCTTAAACTTTTTTGGCCGTGGAACCCTAATTGGTGCAAAGCAAATGTGGCGGAGCCCTTTCAAATATATTGCATGGCTTCGGCAAATTTAGTATAGTTAATTTTAAAATAATGAAGATGGCGACCGACGCGCGTCAAACAGTTCATACTACGATGCGCTTGCGTCTTGTTTCTTCCGGGAGCGCACCATAAGCATCTGCAAAAAATCAGGGTAAAAAAAAATATACTTAAATGGTATATTCCGCCATATTGTTGTTTGTTTTTCTAATGAGAAAACTATACAAATCCATTTTTTTTTCCTTAGCTCGATAATGTGTGTATCTGATTTAATAACTGTAGTTATGTTTACTGGCCAGCATCAGGAAATCTTTATGGTTTTTTACTAAGATATGGTCTTATATTTTAAACTAGTTTACACTTTCATTGGGCAATATTTTTTTCGTTATTTCTTTGTCGTACTTTTCTTTGTCCTTTCTTTAAGTATACTTTTATTTTATTTCGTATTTTTTTATTTTATTTTTTGTTTATCTTTTTTTTGTTTAATGAATTTATTTTTTAATTTTTTTATAGCTTAATATTTCTAGATAACATGAGTGTGTACAATCCTTTATTAATATTGTCAACTACTAAAACCATTGTGTACATAAACTACTAAGTTGTAACAGTTCGATTTTGCCAATGTCAAATATTTTTAAAATTTCATTTATATGCCGCATTTAGGAAAAAAGATGCTGTATTTTGTACTTATCGGTTTATTAATTCTAAATTTATTGATTTGATTTGCTAACCACCCCTTGCAATTACCGCTTTTCTTAATATAAATTAACTATATTCTAAGTATAGGTTAACGATATATTTGTATTAGCTTTTATAACACGTTGTGACTCTATTTATTTTAGTTGATAAGCGATGCATATTATTATTAGAATAGCTTGGCTTGATTTATATTACATTATCGTGGAACAGCCAGCAAACCGTTTTATATTTTTAAGAATTCTGTTAATAAAACCCACAAATATGCTGCAGTAGATTCGTCGATCCATATTTTACTGACGGGGTGAATATTCCATAACATTTTGGAAACCCCTTGGTTGCGGAACACCAATTGCCGGCCGCCATTTCTGAAGATAGTTAGATTGTTTTGGGACCTCTGCTTCTAAATATATTCACACGGCAGGCTGTAGTTTGTGTAACATTCGACCGAGTAATAGGAATGTACCTACCATTTCTTGTAAACGCCAGTTGTCGATTTAATTTTTTAAAAGTTTATCGTTTTGTTAGGGAATATTCTCTGGTATTTCTTGAATCATTCAATTTCGGTGAATTAATTGTGGCTTCCGCAGTCGTTTTACAACCATAATAAACGAGAACTAAGTTGTTTATTACCTTAGAATTATTCCTCGTATCGAATCGTTAGAATACGATACGGCAGTTCTCCGCCCTACAATTTTTTCCCTCCCTCTAATCTCGTAGAAGTGAAAAAGACAAATTTACTGAAAACTGAAGATTTGACTCTTTTAAAATACCCATCGAGGCGAAGAGAAGGTTTGCTGATAGTGCAGTCGTAGAGAACATTTTATTGTGATTCAATTCTCCCCTTTCTTTGGGGATATATTGTGTTGATTTTCTGTTCGTGTTTTGACACGACCGATTAATCGGGATCTGAATATTGCTATATTAGGTAAGCATTTTCTCTGGATTTCTTTTTGTATTGCCTGTGAAGCGCGTGAACGCCATGACGCTAACGGTTTTTTCAATTATTTCTAGAGGCTTTCCACGTTCGTCAGATAAGACCGAGACCATCGAATTTCCCTAGCCCTCACACACACTAATGAGGTAATTATTGCTCTAGTTTTGCCTAAATTAATGATTTAATTGCTTTATCTTTTTTGTGCTTATATCGCCATTTGTTTTGCGTCCCATATGTTATCTTATCTACTCCATTTTATCAAATCTGAATTTTTATTTTAATGTAACTTGAGTTTTGATCGTATGGGGAAGTTTATATTTTCTTTTAGGGGTGATACATCCCTATCTTTTTTTATATTCAAGTTGTCTGAACCTTAGTATCTATTTTATTTGCTAAAGACCATGGTTTTTTTTCTGGGGGAATTTGTTTTATAAAGAAGATATATGTATGCAGGGGGGGGGGGGGGG
>MU193205.1:9805-24952 GCA_016904865.1 Pissodes strobi | reverse complement strand
TAGTGTCATTAAAGTGAAGTGAAAAACTATATGAAAGAAAATAACCAGTATATATGATCTTAAGAAATTGAATAAAAGTTTAACCCTGGCTCTAAAAATATTGAAAAAGGCTAATTGGAAAGGTTTTTTAAAACCAGACGATAATAAAAGAAAGTCAGGGATTTCAGATAAAATTCTCCAAATAATGGAAACGTTCGTAAAACTAAAACACAACGCCACGGAATATGAAAATACCATTAAAGATAAGGGACGAAAAAGAAGCAAGGAAAATCTATGTTGAAATAGTAATCTTACTACAGCAGAAATATGGCAGGTGAAAAGTATTAAATTAACTAGCTCACCCTGTATATTAATGTATTTATATATTTATATCAAAGTGCCCTTTAATAGAGTTTTCACGTAGATTCTCGCCGGCTTTTGAAGAAAAAATACTTTTAGAGAAAAAAATTAAAATTTTAATTTTTTTGACCTAGAAATCGATGTTTCTACATTTTCCCTGAAAAGTATATTTTCGTTACATTTTCGCAACAGAGAAGCATTAAGGGTTTTTCTTCTGGAAATTTCTTATTATTTTATCGATTCTCTTGACTTTTTCGACGCTAGAACGAACCAAAGAGACCGTCATTCCGATTCACTCTAATTTTAATAGAGTTCGGACGTGAGAAATCTTAAATTTTCACTTGCAGTCGTTTTCGACAAAAAATCAAGTTGGCGCGGACTTTACTTCAATTAGCTGTAACCGAACGTCACCTACCACGCGTGACGGCTCAGTTTCATTCACTGTCCAGGAAATGAGTGTGCTGAATGCGCCTAAAGAAGTATTCACCTCCATCCTGACAAGTTGACGCCGACTATGGCCGAATGAGCGTGACATAGATGAGCGTGAGGCATCACGCCAAGTGGCTCAGTCTTATTCACTATCCAGCAAAAAAGTGCGTTAAAAATATAAACGCCGACAAAGACTTATGAAAGCCAAGGTAGAAATCCCATTATAAGAAATGAAACAGCCGCACCATTTCTTGCAAAATTTCGGCAACTACTTAATGAAAAAGATGTGAGGGAGCTGATGATAATAATCAAGAAAATTTACAGTTCTGGAAAAATTCCAGAGATTAATAAATGAAACTGTTTTTACAGAATAATACGTTGAAAAATATATAAACTGTACGAAGAACAACTTCTTCTTTATCAGCCCTTGTTAATTCACTTTTGGACATAGGCCTCTCCGTGAGCTCTCCATATGTGTCGATTTTGGGCAATTCTAAGCAAGTCTCTACCGACTAACTCCTCCTGTCCTCCGTCCATCTTCTCTGTGGCCTTCCTCTGTTTCTCTTTGTTTCTCTAGGCCTCCACTGTATCACCCTCTTGGTCCACCTCTCTCCATCCTGCCTCGCTACGTGTCCCGCCCAGCTCCATTTCAATTCGGCCACTCTCTCGACTATGTCAACGATTTTAGTTCTCCTCCTGATCTCCTGATTTCTCACCTTGTCCCTTAAAGAGATCCCCAGCATTGCTCGCTACATGGCTCTCTGAGCTATTCTCATCCGACTTGCGCCGTATTTGGTTAACGTCATAGTCTCCAGACCATACGTCGCTACCGGTAGAATGCACACACTTTCCGTTTTAAATTTATTGGGATATCTGGATTTTTGAGTATATGCTTAAGTTTGCCGAAAGCAGCCCAAGTAAGTCGCACGCGTCTGGTTACTTCAGCCTTTTGATTCTCCTTTCCCAGCTTAACAACATGTCCGAGGTAGATGTATTCGGTGACATTCTCAATAATCTGATTGTCTAGGAGGATCTGAATGTTGTTAGGGGTCATTACTTTTGTTTTGTTCATATTCATTTTTAGACCTATGCTCTTAGAAGCTTCGTTCAACTGCCGCAGCATTTCCCCCAGCTCGTCCGAGTTGTTTGAAATTACAACAATATCATCAGCAAATCGCAGATGACTCAGAAACTTCCCGTCCATTTGAACCCCTTTCTGTTGCCATTCCAACTTCTTAAAGATATCCTCAAGCGCCAAGGTAAACAACTTCGGTGATATTGGGTCTCCTTGACGTACTCCTCGATTCAATTCAATTTGATTTGTTCTGATATTTTTATCGATTCTTACGTGCATTGTTGCTTTCTCATAGATATTTTTAATAAGAATACTATATCTTGAATCTATTCTGGCTTTATTGAAGGCGTTCAAGAAGGACCATGTTTCTATTGAATCGAATACTTTGTGAAAGTCGACGAATGTCAGACATATAGGAACGTTGTATTTGGTGGTTTTTTTCTATTAGGGTCCGTAACGTCTGCAAATGGTCGGTTGTGCTGAATCCGTTTCGGAAACCTGCCTGTTCTACTGGCTGGTAAAAGTCTAGTTTCTTCGAAAGACGGTTGGTAATAATCTTGGTAAAAAGCTTGTAAAGGTTTGACAGCAAGCTAATGGGGCGATAATTCTCGAGATTAGTAATAGCTCCTGTTTTGAATAGCAGTACCACTTCCGCATTGCACCAGGAGTCCGGTATTTTGCTGTCTTCTATGCATTTATTTAGCAGGATTTGAATTGTTTTCACCAGTCTATTTCCTGCAAGTCTAAGCATTTCCACTGTGACCGGGCATTTTCCGTTCTTTTTTCATTTTTTGTAAAGCCATTTTTATTGCATCTAGGGATATTTCCGGTATATCTTCTGAGCCTGTGTTGCACACCAAGATATGCTGATGAGTGTCCTCCGTATTAGGCATCACAGACGAGTATAATTCACAGTAGAATCTCTCCGTAACCTGAGCAATCTGTTGGGGGCCTGATACGATCACGCCATGTTTGTTCCTTAAACTGTTAAGTCGTCTTTTTCCATTTGCCAGCCGAGACTGGAGGACTCTCATATTGCTGTTTTTCTCGATCGTGTCATGAATGATTTTGGTGCCGTATGTTCTCCGATCTTTGCGGATAGCCTTTTTTACACGTTTGTTGAGTGGTTTATGCTCTTTTGGCCCTTTTTCCATTTCCCGTCTCTGTTTCATTATTTCAGTTATTGTTGTTTCGCTGAGTCTGTAGTCTTTTTCCTTTTTTAGTTTAGAGCATACCTTTTTTGTTGCTGCATGTAAAGATGATGTAATTCTCTCATTTAACAGGTTGATGTCCATATTCTCTAGAGTTTCTTCTGGTGGTAAATATCCTGTTACTTCCCTTTGATATTCCTCGTGTCTCGCCCTGAGTTCCTCATTCGTCGCCAATCTGGGTTTTTTAACAAGCTTTTTCTTTCCAACTTGATGTTAAATTGGAACCGTGCTCGGACCATTTTGTGGTCACTTCCGGTGTCGACCCTATTCAAAACTGAAACGTCCTTACAGTGTTTTCGATTGTTAGAGAGGATATAGTCGATTTCGTTTTTCGTTGAGTTGTCTGGGCTTTTCCAAGTCCATTTCCGTTGAGGTGCTTTATTGCAAAATGTATTTAAGCAGTAGAGATTTTCGTTGTTTAGGAAATTTACTAGCATTTCCCCTCTGTTGTTCCTTTCTCCCAGTCCATCATGACCAATAAAGTCATAGTCCTCAAGCTTCCTTCTTCCAACCTTGGCGTTAAAGTCCCCAATTATGACTATGAAGTGCGCTTTTTCCTGCTGCGTTGCGATCCCTATGTCTTCATACATTTGTTCTACTTCTTCATCCTCCAAGGTGATTGTAGGCGCGTATACGTTTACTACTTGAATCGCATAACGTTTGTTCAGTTCCAGCATTAGGTATATAACTCGGTTGGATACCGCACAGAACTTAGTCACTCTGTTTTTCATTCTTCTTTTAACGAGAAAAGCAACACCTCCGGTATGGTGGTTTACATCTTGATTTTGCTGATAGAGCAGGTGGCCTGACTTTAACGATGTCGTTTCCTCGCCGGGTAGGCGTGTTTCGGACAATCCTATTATGTCCCAGTTAATGGATTTTATCTCTTGCTGCAGCTCCTCGAGATGATCTTCCGTTCTCATGGTGCATATATTGTAGGTCGTTCGTGGATGTGTGTAGCCTATTAGTCAAATTTTTGTCCTCCCTAGAATCCATAGGGCTGACTGATAGATCAGTGTGAGATTCTGAGTTTCTAACTCTACTCACCTGGGGTACTAATGTTTTACAATTCGACATCTCATGGTTAATTTACGGAGGTTTTGGCAAATTAAAATGCCGCGCTGGCCCTGCGTGTTGGCGAGTTTGTGTATTTCAGCCGCCCATTTTGGGTACCGACGCTGTTTGTAGCCGCCCACTCTGGGTCAGACGCTACGGGTTGTAGACTTTTTTAGCTTCACCTTCGTCTCTTCGAGACCTTACGGGCATGAGTGGCCCTACCGATAGCTACGCTACCGCCGGCATCACTCCCTGGACGCAGAAGAAGAACAACTATCAACTACACAATTCGTTTTCATAAATGTCGTTCCAGAGAAGACAAACAGCTGATAATTATTATAAAATATATCTGTAAGATAGGAAGGAGAAAACACAGCTGCAATCAGTCTTACCAGGGCAGTAAACTATCTTCATTATTTAACATCTGCACACTTTTATAGAAGACATATCGAAAGTAAGATGGCCTGGATATTAATAGCAGCAACGCAAAATTAATGTAGCAGATTTACTAATAATTAACAGAAACATGCAGAACATATCAATAAGTATTCTTATCTCGACATTAATGTTAACCCCCACCGGGAAGCGTATTACCATTGTTTACTACTAAACAGAGCAACTGGTGCTCCGAAGCGCAGTAAAGAATGGCTTAGCAAATACGCGTATTTTAGATTACCAATGTTTACTGCAATTCAGCACATCGCGCTGCAATGGAAAATTATGTATACTGTATCTAGCAAAATTTCTACAACGCCTCGGTGGCGTAGTAGCCAGAGTGCTTGCCTATCATTCCTGCGCTGCGGGTTCGATTCCCTCAATTTACTTAATTTACCTTTTTCTTAATTTTGGGTTAGTTTGGGTTAGCCTTGGCTTAGTTTTGGCTAGCACTTGGTTAGTCCTTGTCGATTGAGCCCCCGTCTCGAGCAAAGCGAGCGGAGGGCCATGCAAAGCCATAATAATACCTTTACTGCGATTCAGAGTATTACGATTTGGGCGATGTGCTGAATTGCAGTAGACATTGGTAATCTAAAATACGCGTATTAGCTAAGCCATTCTTTACTGCGCATCGGAGCACAGTTGCTCTGTATAATGGTAAACAATGGTAATACGCCACCCGGAACACTCTCAGGAAAAGAATATTGGAAAGGCTAGGACAACATTCAGCAACTGGCACTGCTAAATATTATATTGTGTAGAACCATCAAAAATGCTAGAGTTGTCTCTTAAATGAAAATGAAGAAAGAAATATAATAGTAAACAAACTAATAGCAATGACACTTCAATATCTAGGTCACATCGTGAGGATTGAGAAGAAATATCACCTGCTTCAGAAGATTCTCAAGAGGAATAAGTCCGGGCAGAAGAAAGATATCATGGTGAAAAAACCGTGGAACACGGTTTTCTATGATTACTACGGGACTACTCAGAGCACGGGTGAATAAATTAATAATAGCCAATATATGTTGGGGTTTGGAACCCTCGGCAACATGCACTAAAACAGAGTTTTATCCACAATACCGAAAGAGATTTTTTGCACTCGACGCGCTTTTCGCTAACCATGTTAGCATCATCAGCAGATGATTAAGTCTTAATCATCTCCTGATGATGCTAACATGGTTAGCGAAAGGCAAGTCGAGTGCAAAAAATCAGTTTCGGTATTGTGGATAAAACTCTGTTTTAATAGCCAATATGTTTGCCAATAATCCGAAAGGATAGGAAACTGAAAAAAATGCTTCTGTGTGTACATGATATTTTTTATGAACTTGTTGCCATTCATTGTGGTGAAAAAGTTTGTGTATTAATAGCTACAATGCAAAATGATAATTCGTATTCAAACAATAGATTCGTAAGAAAAAAGCGTTCTATTTGCGTAGAAAAATGAGAATAATTGTGAAGCTATTTGCATACAAATTTACCTCCAGAGACGTTATTGAATCGAAAAGTAGAATCATCCTTAGGCAACTCTGGAAAACTACAAAAAGTTTTCTCTGCATTATAGAAGTTTGCTTATTATTCGTTTATTGCGAATTCTGTAGCAGAATCGTATTTTTACTGACGATATAAAACAATTTTTCTTTACTTCATATTTTAATATACATTTGTATCTTTCGCACAATTACGGCGTAATGATGCGGATTTTGCTATTCATTTTCATTAATCCGATACTAATATTTAAAATAATAATTACTAAAGAACTACAGTGGGTAAGTCTGGCATTTAATAAAAGGACTAAATTACATTTCCTCCAGAAACATTCTGGAAGTGGAAGTTATTTCTGAATCTATTATTTGAATACAAAATGCATATGGCAGTTCAATGTTTCCTGTTATGGGATTAATTTTAGACTATCTACTGTTAATTGGCATTTAAACGATAAATATTTCACAGTAATTTGATTATGTGTGCTATTTATAATTTGTCGCCTATGAGCGTTGGAAATTGCAACTCGGTTTAATAATGGAACGTTTCACCTCAAACCAATTAAAAGACATTATATTACCCTCAAAATTAATCCCAAATGCATCATGCGATTTTCAAATTAAATCGCTGGTAGCAAAACTCAATTGCCTATATTCTCTCTACCCACGTGTTTTCACGATGACACAGCTGGTGGTCAGATTCCAATTTTCAATAGTTTGTATGAGGGTAACAAATCAAATCCAATAAGCTTTAACGTCAGAAACTTGTTTCAGCTTTATCGACAAGCGAATATATCTAAATGAAACACCATGGAATTTAATTGCCATTTAAAACCCGCTGCGATTTCAATACACTTCAAGTTCATACTTTAAATATTCGGTTGCTTCCAAAATTTCTTCGAAAATATAATATGCTGAGAAATAATTTCGAATTATCGTTTCTTTTGTATAGTGCTGCATTTTCTGAAGCCCACTCTTTTAGCGATAATAGTTGACAGGTGGATCCAAACGCATGCAATTAAAAGAACAAAGATAACTTGATAGCAACTAAAATTTAATTTAAATAGTAGCCCAATTAATTTAATGAAATGCAACTTAATTAAGTTTTGCTACTTTAATGTAAGATCAATTGGAACCGGCTTTCATCTGTTCTCTGATTTTATTTTAGCAGAGGATTACTCGGTTGTTGGAATTTCAGAGACTTGGTTGTCTGAGCACATTTATGACAGCGTAGTTACTATTCCGGTATATGATATTTTGCGCCGTGATAGGAGACTAGAAGGGGAGGGGCAGCATTTTTTATTAGGAAGGGGCTTAAATTTGAATTACTTGAAGCTCGGGTTTGTGATACGCTTGAATTTATGTGGGTTAAAATAAAGTCGTCTTTTAAGAATATATGTTTTGGTGTTGCTATAGACCTCCACATGCGAATGTGCTTTTGGCGATGAATATTTTGGAAACTAATGTTACCTCATATCTTTCTGAACATGATGCCGTGGTGTTTGGAGGTGATTTAAACATTGACTTTTGCGCCTCTAATAATAATAATAGTTTTAAACTTTTTAATTCATTACTTATGAAGTATAATTATTTAACTGAATTGAATTGGTCATTCTTTGGACATGACCGTACCATTTAAGTTGTTTTGTTTTAATTTCGTCCACTATGCTGTGCTGAAACCCCATAATTTCCCGTATACGTTCATTTCGGGTTCTTTCAAGTTTCGACCTGCCCGCCGAGCGTCTCCAGAAATCCATCTCCGTCGCCTCCAGTGTTTTCTTTGCTCTTTCCTTGAGTGGCCATATTTCGCTGCCATAAGAAGTAATGGTTTTTACGATGGTGTTGTATACAGGGTGCTACAAATTCGTTTCTTTGTATGGGTATCTCGAAAACCGTAAGAGATACGAGGTCGGTTGAATTGGGACAAAGTTGCGCAATTTTAAGGTGATTGACAAGCCGTCGAGAAATTTAGAAAATTCTGTCTATTTCCGGAGATATCCGTAAAAAACCGAAAATCATCTATTTTATTTTTATTTTTTCCTGCCTTTGTTTTAAGAGATAAAGTAGAATAAATGTCACATTCTTATTGCCACTTTTTCTCCTCTACACGCTGGCGGTATCAAATTTTAAATCCGACGTTTTGCTTTCGGGCCCCATTCATCAAATTAATTTTTTTAAATACGGACCTTGGTTTTTTAACTAATTTTTAAAAAGCCTTTGATCTCCCAAAACCAAGGATGTATCACACTTCTCCGATAGTGATAACAATTATTGTCATAAGTGAAATCGGGTCAGAAAAGATAGCCCCATCTCTGTCTAACACATTATCTCTTATGGAAAAAATCTAGATTTATTGATTTATTGATCAGTGCGATACGTCGTTGGTTTTAGGAGACCAAAGGCGTTATAAAAATTAGATAAAAATTCCAGATCCGTATTTTAAAAAAAAGAAGTTGATGAAGGAGGCCCGAAAGCGAAACGTCGGATTTAAAATTTGATACCGCCAGCTTGTAGAGGAGAAAAAGTGGCAATAAGAATGTGACATTTATTTTACTTTACCTCTTCAAACAAATGCAGGAAAAAATAAAAGTAAAATAGATGATTTTCGGTTTTTTACGGATATTTCCGGAAGTAGACGGAATTTTCTAAATTTCTCGACCGCGTGTCAATCACCCTTAAATTGCGCAACTTTGCCCCAATTTAACCGACCTCGTATCTCTTACGGTTTTCGAGATACCCATACAAAGAAACGAATTTGTAGCACCCTGTATACTGTGTTTGTTGGTTTTTGTGATTTTTTTTGTCCCAAAGTATGTTATTCAACATCGCTATACCCTTTCTTCCCTGTGCATTTCTATCTTTAATGGCACCGTCTAAGGTTCCATCGTTGGTAATATTTACGCCTAGGTACTTATACTTTTGGCAATTCTTTATGTGCTGGCCATGATTCAGAATTAGGTCTTGTTGGTTTCCTCCTATGCTCATATATTCTGTTTTTTTTTATGTTCACTTCGAGTCCCCACTTCTCGTACTCCTCAATGAGTTTCCGAGTCATATATTCCATATCCTCTACATCTTGTGCTATTACGATCTGGTCATTGGCGAAGTTGAGCGTATATAAGGTAGAGTAGTTAAGAGGAATACCCATATTTGAACACTTCTGCTTCCATTTTAGCAAGGCTTTTTCGAGATATATCTTGAAGAGCGTCCGTGAAAGGCAACATCCCTGTTTCAGGCCTTTATTTGGGGCGAATCCCGTCGAGATTTTATTTCCAACCATCGTTTTTATTTGGCAGTTCTCATCTAGGTATCTTACCGCATTTAAGATATTAACATTTATGTTTGTTGTGTCCAGAGCTTCCCACAGCTTCACTAGTGGTACGCTATCGTAAGCCTTTTTCAGGTCGGCAAATACCAAATGCACATCCTTATTAACTGCCGCCATTTTATCTAGTAGTTGTGTTACACAAAATAGATGGTCGATCGTTGATCTTCCCGCACGGAATCCTGCTGCTCTTCGGCTTCACTATTGGCATATTCACGTTTTATTCTGGCCTTTAGAACTTTACCATATATTCTGCCAGTGGAGCTCATTACTGCAATACCCCTGTAGTTGTCGCAGCTTTCCTTACAGCCCTTTTTATAGATTGGTGTCAAGTATGATAGTGTCCATTCCTCCGGGATTTGTCCCGTATTAATACAGTTTTGGAACAGTGTAGCTAGGTGATCGAATAGTTTGTCTGAGCCATATTTAATTAGTTCTGCGGGTATATTTTCCGGTCCTGGGGCTTTTCGTTTCTTAAGGTAGGTGCAGATGTGTTTAACCTCTTTTTTGCTGATTCTGATGAGAGATGCTTCTCTCTGTAACTCGGGCGGTTTTCGGTTAGTAGGTCATTGGAGTAATTGTCCCACTTGTGAAGGAATATGGGTGATATTGTATCCTTTCCATTGTTTTGGCGCAAAGATTTTAGTAGTCTCCAGCTTTGACTACCTTTTGTTCCTCCTAAGTAACAGTTGAGCGTATTGCATCGCTTTTCTCACGACTCGTTTTTCTTCTGCACTATTTCCCTTCTGACTTTTGTTTGTGCTCTTTTAAACAACCTTCTATTTTCTTCTGTTTTGTTGTTAAGATATATTTCATATTTATACTTTTTCTCCTTTATATCTTTTTCCACATCTACATCCCACCAGTAGGGTTTTGTGGGTTTATTTTCTTCGATGCAGCCTAATGACTTCTTTGCTGCCTCGTCTAAGCATCTTTTAATGTGATTATAATGCTCCATGGTGTTCTCGAATTGTTGGGCTTGAAGCTTTCCGTCGAGTCTTCGTCTATATAGTTCTCTCACAGGGTATATTTTATCATACTGTTCCGGGTCTTTTTCGGTTTGTGGGATTGTTTCTGATCTTATTGGGAACCGCATCTTTGCAATCAGAAGGTGGTGATCACTGCCGCATGTGGCCCCTCTATAGGCTTTAACGTCGTGGATTATCAAAGGCGTTGTCTGTCGTATAATGAGGTAATCTATAATTGATCGTAAATTTCTTGTGTGCTGTGTCCAAGTGTATTTATGTATCCAGTTATGTGGAAAGGAGCCGTTTGTAATTTTTAATTCGTTCCGTTCGTACAATGCTACTAACCTATACACGTTATCGTTCACTGTGCTTTCTACGTATCTTCCGACAAACCTGTCCGATTGTTTTGTCCCGGTACGGCTATCTCATCACCGAGTATTTCAATCCCTGTACCCTGGCCAACTGTGGTAGCTTCTTGATGTAGTTGTTCGAAGAAGTAATCTTTTTTCCCGACTGTAGCATCGTCGTTGATTGCATATACTCCAAATACTGTTAGTTTCTGTCCACGCATGGTCATATTAAATTTTGTGATTCTTTCGTTAATCGGTTCCCACGACGTTATACACTTACGTAGTTGTTTAGAAACAAACATTGACACGCCCTGTTGGGCTCTTTTGTCTTTCGGCACTCCGCTGTAAAAGTGGTCGTAATATCCAAGATTTTCCGATCCCTGTCCCTTCTCTTTGTTTCCGTCAGCACTGCCAATTCAACGTGTGTCCTTTTTAGTTCTACATTACCTCATTTATCTTTTGGGAGATGCCCTGTACATTCCATGTTGCAAAATTCATCATCCGTTTCCTTAGCCTGTGTCGTCGTAAGTGGTTCTGTCCGTTCCGAGGCTGTTGACTGGATCTTTTAACATTTTACTTATTTTCCGAGTAGCGGGGAGTTGGCCCGCTGCCTCAACCTCCTTCCAGGCGGACTGGGTTTTATCTCAGGTTATCCTTCCTTTAGATAGGTTGCTGTCTCTGCAGCTAAATAGCCCTATCTGCCCTACCTGTTGATATTTTTACTTTTATAATAAATCACTGCTTACCTACTGCCCAACTTCCAAAACAGTGGAAATACGGAAATGTAATTCCTATTCAAAAAATTAATCGCCCAACTGAACTTTCACATTATAGACCCATTAGCGTCCTGCCCAGAGCGTCAAAAGTTCTAGAATAAATTATAAAGCTGCTATTGAATAAATGCACACTCTGTTCTACCTTCTATACGCTACTGCGCTCTGTAAGGTTACTAATGACATTTTTAGGGCCAGTGATATGGGACTGAATACTTGCTTAATAATCCAGTCAAAATAAACAAAAAAAAAATGGTAAGTTTGCAATAATTCGCATAGAGCTAAAAATTGGTACAGGTCATAAGTACACTATTACAAATAAGTGGAGGTGGAATAAAAGAGGTACTTTCTTTAATTTATGCATCTAATTCATTAGAAAATATACAGAGTGCCCATGCTTACGCGAGAGCTGTTAGAGTTCATATATTACTTCATCTCACTTTAGCAACAATAATATCAAAAGAACTTGTTATTGATGATGAGCTAGATGCAAATCTTAACATTACTGTTGAAAATATAGTAAATAACACTATTTCATACAATATTATTGAAGATGGTGATGAAACAGTTGAAACACCACTTATCAGTTCAATCAAAAATTAAAGGAATATGAAGAACGAATACCTACAGGAAATCTATGGATACAATACTTTCATATGATGTCGTTTGCAAAGGAGTTTTTAAGGGCTAAGCGTATGGGAGATTGGCAAGCTCATTGGAATAGTGTTCCACAAATGCATCCTTAATTTCACGCCTCAAGACATTTTAATTATGCGAAATCTGCGCACCTATATTTGCAAGATATGCTACAATCAGAAAACTTAATTGATCCAAATGTTTATAAAATGATTTTTCACTGTTAGACGTTCTGATAAATTAAATAGTGGACCTTCTACAGATTTGGTGATTGAGCAATCAATGTAGAAATTAATGAAGACAGATGGAGGTATTGCTTGAGGAAGAAGTACGCAAGAGAGTGTCATAAGTAAATGGGTTTATGGCATGCATGCGATGAACACTGTGTGTCAAGGACTGGAAGATCTCGGTAATGTTAGAATGGATACAACAGATCAGCATGTAGACGCAAGTGATTCACGAGTGAAGAGAGATATTGAAGACGTCAAAAAACTTTTTGAGTGATGCTTATCACATGATCCTTTTGCTGAAGTTAAACAAGTCATTTCCATTGCCAGTGGAGTCGTTGGTGATAATAAAATTAATTGTCATAATGCTCGTGAAGTAGGATTGGCTTCTATGATTAAAATGGCAGGACCAGATTTCAATACTATTAAACTAAAATGTGCTGACAAAGTCTTACCCACTTTGGCCATGAGTAGCACCATAAAAGTTCATGATGGAAAGGTACCTGTAGATCCGGTATTATTATTTCAACGCATGAGTATTACTAATGCATTTGAGGATGAAATAGAAAAATTCTTCGAATATAAATTAGCCCCCTACCCATTACCTCTCTTTGATGTAATTGGAATGCGTAAAACACAGAAGTTCTTCATCTACAGTTGTTTTCAATCAGTAAGTATTGAAAATGTCGACACAAATGCTACCTACATCATTTTGGTTATAGAGCGACTATATAGTATTTGATGGTTTCAGTGATTATAAGAAAATATTAAAACTGCAGAACAAGGTCGTCGGACTACAAAAACATCTTCATGTTGTGATGTCGCTTTTGATGAATTTGGGACAGTTCCAACAAACCAATAACAATTTCTTTCAAATACTCACAAGTCTCGCTTCATTTCAATGTTATGTGAAATTAATTTTGGTGAAACAAGCTGATAATGCCGCCGATTTCCTTATAATTGAAACAGCAGTAGAACAATGCAATGCAACAAATACAACTATCGTTGTTGGTGAAGATGTTGATTTGTTAATACTACTAACTGCACGAGCTCCAATTGATAGGATTGATTATTTTTTGAAACCTGGGAAGGCTCATGAACAAACAAAATTGTATGCACCGAAAAGCATATCTACATATCCAAAATGTCAATGTAAGATATGATTTACATGCAATAACTGGCTGCGATAGTACATCAGCTATTTGCAACAGGGGTAAAACAACAGTATTTAAATTGTTTGAAAAACGTAATGATTTAATCGATTGTGCAGAGGTATTTAAAAATATTGACGTTTCTCCACAGGTCATCATCACAAACGGGACTCGCTTTCTTCTTGCTATATATGGAGCTAAAAAGATTTTTTTTATGGCAGTGGCACACACTCTAAAGGGAGATCCTATGGCGCTCGACGAGCGGTGTGTGTGCGAAGATGTTGATTGACACGGTTCTTGAATATTTGTAGGTCGTAATTAGTGGGAAACAGATGTCCTGGAAGTGAGTTCCACAGTGATGCAGTGCGCCAGACAAAGGAGTTCTGGTAAAGCGATGTTCTAGGTGTTTCTAGTTGTACGACGAACTGGTGCGCTCCTGCCGGCTGTCGGGACTGTCTGACAGGAGATGCCAGGGCGGGATTATGCGGGCCAAATCCTGGGAACAGCTGCCGTGAAAGTATCTGTAAAACAGAGACATCTCGGCCACATGTCTGCGATGTTCCAGACTATCCAGATTCCGGGTCAACTCCGGATCGCCGACGAGACGCACAGCCCTCTTCTGAATGGAATCCAGCCAGCAGCTTTAGGGTATGCTTTGGTGCGGCACCCCAGATATGTGAGCAATATTCTAAGCACGGTCTTATTTGCGCTTTGTACAGCAAGAGCAACTGCTGCGGTGTATAGAGTTTTTTGTTGCGAAGTAGCGCACCAAGCTTCTGGGAGGCTGATTTTGCGATGTTAGCAACATGGTCATGCCATGACATATTGCTGTTGACCGAGACACCCAACAGCCCGATTTGCTAGGATGAAGGAATGGTCGATCCTGCCATAATGATGTCAGGGCCCGCTGTATTGGCCCTCTTAGTAAATGTTGCTGCTTGGGTCTTTGCTGCATTGAACTGGACCAAACCAAATTTCGGTCGCCCCAAGTTTGAACTTTCTCCAGGTCTTGATTAATTGCTGTAATCTGCTGTGATGAGTCTCAGTCGCTGGTAAGGGTTTTTCTGCTCTAAAGTGGGAGACAAGGGTACTGTCATCTGCAAAACTGTAAACATGATTATTCGTTTCGATCAGCAGGTCATTAATATAGATGAGGAACAGAGTTGGTGAAAGTATTGCGCCCTGAGGCACGACCGCGTTGATGGTGAATGTGTCCGAGATGTGTCCATCGACTGCAACGTGTAGGGATCGGTTCTTAAGGAAACTGGCCAGCCCGCTGCAGAGAGAGGCGGGCAGTCCCAAAGAAGGCAGTTTGTTGAGCAGTCCGTCATGCCATACTCTGTCGAATGCCTTTGAAATATCCAACGCAATTGCTCGAGACTCTCCGTAGTTTTCAATTGCCCTACTCCATATATGAGTGACATAGGCTAATATATCTCCTGTCGATCTCTCTTTGCGAAAGCCGTATTGATTATCGCTGATTATTCTGTTGCTCTCGAGGTACTTGAGTAGTTGCTGGTTGACTACACGTTCCATGACTTTGGAGATTATTGGAAGCAAGGCAGTTAGGCGATAGTTTGAGGGCGTGGTTTTCTTGCCTTTTTTGGAACAGGTTGCACTCGAGCGACTTTCCAAGAGGATGGGTAAATCCCTTTTCTGTAAGAAAGAGAAAAAAGCCTGGAAAAAAC
>MU193204.1:0-23008 GCA_016904865.1 Pissodes strobi | reverse complement strand
TTTTGGTTACGATCGGTTAATATACAGGGTGTGAAAACAGGACAAGTCACCGTTTTTTGCCATTTTTGTCCGTGTAAACAAGAATAATATCCTTATTTTTCTGTCAAATAAAAGTATTCGGTAAGACACATATTTTTGTTCCTTTGCTCTTTTGCTCTAATATTTATACAGGGTGTGAAAACAGGACAAGTTACAGTCTTTAGGCATTTACAGGTCGCAATTTTGAAGATAGCGACTTGAAATTTGGCATAGAGTTAGAGGTCCACAAAGGCTCTGAGCGTATTGATTTTGGTTACGATCGGTTAATATACAGGGTGTGAAAACAGGAAAAGTTACCGTTTTTTTGGCATTTACAGGTCGCAATTTTAAAGGTAGCGACTTGATATTTGGCATAGATGTAGAGGTCCACAAGCCCTCGAAACCTATTGATTTTGGCTACGATCGGTTAATATACAGGGTGTGAAAATAGGAAAAGTTACCGTTGATAGGCATTTACAGTTCGTAATTTTGAAGATAGCGACTTGACATTTGGCAGAGAGGTACAGGTCCACAAGCCCTCGAAGCCTATTGATTTTGGTTACGATCGGTTAATATACAGGGTGTGAATACAGGACAAGTTGCAGTTTTTTTGGCCATTAGAGGTCGCAATTTTGAAAATAGCGACTTGAAATTTTGCATAAAGGTAGAGGTCTAGAAATCTTCGAAGCCTATTGATTTTGGTTACAATCGGTTAATATACAGGGTGTGAAAACAAGACAATTTACCGTTTTTTGGCATTATCAGGTCGCAATTTTGATGACAGCGACTTGAAATTTGGCATAGAGGTAGAGGTCCACAAACCCTCGAAGCCTATTGATTTTGGTTACGATCTGTTAATATACAGGGTGTGAAAACAGGACAAGTTTCCATTTTTTGGCATTTTTGTTCGTGTAAACAAGGACCAACATTTCCTTTTTTCTGTGTCAATTTATAAGTAGAGGTGAAAGTATGTTAGCATTTTTTGTTGACAACATGGTTACCATAGCAACCAATTAATAATATATAAATCACTAATAAAAGATATAGTATGGTACTTAGGATTGTTTATGAAGCCTAATTTGATACTAAAAAATTGGTTGCTATGGTAACCAAAAAAAGTAAAAAAACGTCATAATTCGTCAATCGTACGACTTAAGAGATTTGATATTTGCTATTTAGGCAAATATTAAAAAAAATTAACGATTCACGTTGACAAGTCGGTTACCATGGCAACCAGTTAGAAATTTATCACGGTAAAATTAGTCTAGCGAATGGTAACTCTAATTATACGGGCTTTCTAATTATAGGTCACGGTACGGAAAGGAGCGTGGCAATAATGTGTGACCGAAGGTCACACAGACGAGGCCCGAAGGGCCTCGCGCGTGCCGCAGGCACGAGTGGCCACGCCACTTGTTAGAAAGCCCTTATCTATAATATAGGGCTTTCTATAGGGCGCGACCAATCGGGATAAAAACTTCGTAACGGTACGTCGGATCGCTCTGGGACTTATACCTATCGATTTGTAATCGAAAAAAAAAATTTTGATTTTTTGTCTGTATGTGTGTATGTGTGTATGTGTGTATGTATGTGATGAGATCGACTACAGGTCGCAATTTTGAAGATAGCGACTTGAAATTTGGCATAGAGGTAGAGGTCCACAAACCCTCGGAACCTATTGATTTTGGTTACGATCGGTTAATATACAGGGTGTGAAAACAGGACAAGTTACCGTTTTTTGGCATTTTTGCCCGCGTAACAAGGACCAACTTTTCTTTTTTTTATGTCAAATGAAAGTATTCGGTAAGATACGTATTTCTGTTCCTTTGCTCTTTTTCTCTAATTGTTATACAGGGTGTGAAAACAGGAAAAGTTATCGTTTTTGGCATTTACATGTCGCAATTTTGAAGATAGCAACTTGAAATTTGGCATAGAAGTAGAGGTCCACAAACCCTCAGAACCTATTGATTTTGGTTACGATCGGTTAATATACAGGGTGTGAAAACAGGACAAGTTACCGTTTTTTGGCATTTTTGCCCGTGTATCAAGGACCAACTTTTCTTTTTTTTATGTCAAATGAAAGTATTCGGTAAGATACGTATTTCTGTTCCTTTGCTCTTTTTCTCTAATTGTTATACAGGGTGTGAAAACAGGAAAAGTTATCGTTTTTGGCATTTACAGGTCCCAAGTTTTCAGATAGCGACTTGGAATTTGGCATAGAGGTAGAGGTCCACAAACCCTTGGAACCTATCGATTTTGATTACGATCGGTTAATATACAGGGTGTGAAAACAGGACAAGTCACCGTTTTTTGCCATTTTTGTCCGTGTAAACAAGGATAATATTCTTTTTTTATGTCAAATGAAAGTATTCGGTAAGAGACGTATTTTTGTTCCTTCGCTCTTTTGCTCTAATTGTTATACAGGGTGTGAAAACAGGACAAGTTACCGTCTTTTGGCATTTACAGGTCGCAATTTTGAAGATAGCGACTTGAAATTATGCATAGTTAGAGGTCCACAAACCCTCGGAGCGTATTGATTTTGGTTACGATCGGTTAATATACAGGGTGTGAAAACAGGAAAAGTTACCGTTTTTTGGCATTTACAGGTCGCAATTTTGAAGATAGCGACTTGAAATTTGGCATAGATGTAGAGGTCCACAAGCCCTCGAACCCTATTGATTTTGGCTACGAACGGTTAATATACAGGGTGTGAAAATAGGAAAAGTTACCGTTTTTTGGCATTTACAGTTCGTAATTTTGAAGATAGCGACTTGACATTTGGCACAGAAGTAGAGGTCCACAAGCCTTCGAAGGCTATTGATTTTTGTTACGATCGGTTAATATACAGGGTGTGAAAACAGGACAAGTTACCGTTTTTTGGCATTTTTTACGTGTAAACAAAACCAACTTTTCTCTTTTTCGATATCAATTTATAAGTCGAGGTGAAAGTATGTTAGAATTTTTTGTTGACAACATGGTTACCATAGCAAACAATTAATAATAAGTATATTACTAATAAAAGAAAAGATATAGAATGGTACTTAGGAATGTTTATGAAGCCTAATTTGACACTAAAAAATTGATTGCTATGGTAACTAAAAAAAAAAGCAAAAAATCGTCATAATTCGTCAATTGTACGACTTAGAGATTTGATATTTGGTATTTAGGTAAAGATTTTAAAAAAATTAAGGATTGACGTTGACAAGTCGGTTACCATCGCAACCAATTAATAATATTTATATCACTAATAAAAGATATACTGTGGTACTTAGGATTGTTTATGAAGCCTAATTTGATACTAAAAAATTGGTTGCTATGGTAACCAAAAAACGTAAAAAATCGTCATTATTCGTCAATCGTACGACTTAGAGATTTGATATATGGTATTTAGGTAAAGATTAAAAAACAATTAACAATTGACGTTGACAAGTCGGTTACCATGGCAACCAATTAATAATATGTATATCATTAATTAAATATATAGTATGGTACTTAGGATTGTTTATGAAGCATAATTTCTTACTAAAAAATTGGTTGGTATGGTAACCAAAAAAAAAAGTAAAAAATCGTCATAATTCGTCAATCGTACGACTTATAGATTTGATAGTTGGTATTTAGGTAAAGATAAAAAAATTAACGATTGACGTTGACAAGTCGGTTACCATGGCAACCAATTAAAAATTTATCACGGTAAAATTAGACTAGCGATTGGTAAAGCTATTAATAAGGGCTTTCTAATTATAGGCCACGGTACGGATAGGAGCGTGGCAATTATGTGTGACCGAAGGTCACACAAACGAGGCCCGAAGGGCCTCGCGCGTGCCGCAGGCACGAGTGGCCACGCCACTTGTTCTGATGTATTTGTGACGAGTAAGGTCAGAATAAATAATATAATTTTACTTAAAATTAGACTATTGACGCTAAAATGTACTAGATTAATTTTGTAGGCTGCATCGCTGTATAATTTTACCCCATTTTATTATACTTTATGCTTATTTTGTAACTAAATAACTGCAAATTTAGCACTTGAAATTAGGAAAACTTTTTCCCGTGCGGGCGCACCGGAAAGACTTACTTTCTTTGCTCTACAGAGACGTCGAAAATAATTGTTTTCAGAGAGGTATTATGAAAAAACTTTTAAAATAGTGTCAGCCTCATGGTTGAAATATGGCACGTCACAGGTGAATAGTGGACAAATAAATAACAATTACTTAAAACGAGTTAAAAAAATTCTCTACGCCAGTGGTTAATTAAGCCGAACTTGTTTAATAAAACTTCCATTTATTTTTAAATATAATTACAATAATTAATAATCAAACTGGCACAAAACATATAAATAAGTCGCTTATCACAAATCAATATTAACATCTATATGGATTTAAACACGTTGTAAATTTATTATTATTATTTTTATTTTGCTTTCGATAGATAACAATAATTTAAATCTGTTACTTGCAATTTTAATATCAGAAAAAAAAATTGCTAAAAATAAATTATTTAAAATTAGATATTTTCAGCTTACTTGAAAACTGTTATCTGTTTTGCTAAAAGTAAGAAGTAAGTACTTAATTTTGATTAGAGGAAACGAAGTGAGGTCATTGGACTCGAAAACTTGTTTGAATTCGGTAAGCGAAAAACAAGCAGATCTCAAGGGGTATTGCGTTGCTTATTCCACAGTATTTAAACAAATAATAAATATGCAAATTGTTCTCGTATAATCAAATAGTTGCGCTGTGTAAACAGTTTGAACTTAAATTGAGTTAAAGCAATTAAAAATCAAATGTCAAAGACACCCTCCTATTTAAAATGCATAACTAACTAATACATTCACAAAGATATTAGCACAAAGACGCTTGGAAATATGCAACTTTCATGATATCATGCATTGGTGGGGTTGTTTTAAAATGTATCAAATAAATATAAATGATAATAAATTTACAACGTGTTTAAATCCATATAGATTTTATTACCGATTTGTGATAAGCGCAGCTTGATTAATAATTATTGTAATTATATTTAAAAATAAGTGGAGGCTTTATTAAATAAACTGGGCTCTCAAATCAAATACAAGCATGTCACACACTTAGTTTTTATAATTAAAATAAACTTCGCACAAATTGTAATTTAGTTGCCATAGCAAAAAAGGCTTGTCTAGGTTCAAAAATAACAAACTAGCTGTAAGATTTCAACGAGTATATGAAATTAGAACTTATTCGTCAAAAAGCAATTTCTCAAAATAAAAATGTACATATCCTAATTTACATTTCGAACATATTAATTAGGAATGCGTAGTTTACAAATGAAAAATTGCCTGTTATAAAATGTAATAGAATCTATTAAAATTCTAAGGAAACTTTCTCTCGCTGACGCCGCTGAATATTTTCTATACTGTTGCTCTGCCTGCGCTTTAAAATAAGCCAGCCGCTTTAATTTTCAAAGTGCAGAAAATGTACATTTTCGCATATAAAAGCATCTTTTTGATCTTTGGTTTTTAAACCCAGCGCTTCCCTTAATGTCTCTTAGAAGAATATTCAAGGGTTTTCAAGTAATTCACTTGAAAATTTTATTATTGCGTTTCTCCTTTTGACAGGCGAATGAATACGTACAGAACTAGAAATAGGAAAGATAATGATGGTGGAGTCAAGATCAGAATCCGATATATTTATCTTGTAAATCTATACTACAGAATGACACTTTCCTCTATGATTTTGTATCAAATCCGATTTTTTTTATTTTAATATTAAATCTCCTAAATCAGCAATTCACATAATAATAATAAAAAAATAAGTATTTGCCAACTAAAATTTTTAATTGTGAAAGAAGATGGTAAGATTAGATTATATTTCTTGGCGCAATCAGATTCTATGTCACTATGGTTATTCTTATTTTCGAAATGGTAATTTAATTATACACATTTTCTAACAAAGCATTCAAAGTTTCGACCAATACTGCTCATCTTCAGAGATTTTTACAAGTGTTCGACTAATTTTGGGCATATTTAGAATTTAGTTTCGACTAATGTGACATCTTCAAGAATTTTAAACTGGTTCTGACTGATGTAAGACATCTTCAGGATTTAAGCAAGGTTTCTAATATTTATTGGTATCTGGCATCATGTATTCAAACCTGATTTTGACTAATTGTGATATTCTACAGGAAGTTAAGTGATTTCGGCTAATGTAACACATATTCAACCAATACATCCCAACCGAAGACGATTGGAAATTATCGAACAAGGTAATCACTAAAGAAAAGCTTCAGTGGGCTATCAAATCATTCAAGCTCTTTAAGTCCCCGGGACCGGACGGAAGTGCTCTAGCTCTGCTCCAAGAGCGTACAAAGCTTGGAGAAATGTAAGAGTTACCTTTAAACTAACCCAAACCAGGAAAAAAGGACTGCTCTGAACCAAAATCATACAGACCGATCAGCCTAACCTCATTTTTTATGAAAACTAGAAAGGCTGTGTGCTATATACATTAGAGGAGGTCTCCTACCATACCATCATATCCATCCAAACCAACACGCATATCAGGCTGGAAAATCTACAGAAACAGCACTTCACTGACTAGTTCAAACAGTTGAAGAGGGCTTGCACCGAAAAGAATGCGCTCTCGGAGCGTTTTTTGACATTGAAGGAGCTTTTGCTAAGGCTTACTTTTACAGCGTAAAAACGGCACTAACAAACCATAGAGTCCACCCCATCATGAGGGGCTTGAGCGCGAATATGCTGAAACGTAGAGCAGTAAACCTAACTATAGGTAACAAAACTGTCACAGCACTCTTAACGAGAGGATGTCCCCAAGGGGGGATACTCTCCCCGTTGCTCTGGAATGTGATTGTAAACAACCTCATAGAAAACCTGAACAAAGCAGGACTCTTTGTGATCGGATACGCTGATGACCAAACAATCATTGTTGTGGACAAGTTCGAAAAGGTTCTGTCAGCATTAATGAACAGAGCTTTCAAAATAGTAGAGAGATGGTGCAACGAAAACTCACTTTCAGCCAATCCCAACAAAACAGAACTTGTGTTATTTACAAGAAGGAGGAAATTGAAATTCAATCCACCCTCTTTGTTAGGGGCACAACACAAGCTCTCAAAAGAAGTAAAATATCTAGGAATCATCCTAGACAAGGAGCTTAACTGGCATCGCCACCCAGATCTTAGGTAAAAGCTGTCCGAACCGAACTTTTTACCAAGGTAGGAGAGCGAAGGGTCGACATGGGTGCTGTCACCTGAAATCACATACTGGATATACACAGCTGTCATCAGGCCTATGTTTGCATATGGCGCACTAGTTTGGTGACCACGATCAGGAAAAATAACAGCTTAAGCCAAAATGTCCCGCCTCCAAAACTTAGCATGCACAGCTGGAGCAATGAAAACCAAGTCCACCAAGGCAGTGGAAGTACTTTTAAACTTATCTCCGTTAGATATTTTCGTGAGAAATGAAGCACAGGTTACCGCAGTACGCTTGAACTCCACGAGTACGTGGAGGGGAAAAATCTGGGGACCTCGGCATGCAACAGCTCTAAACAAGGCATACCACATACGACCAGCTATAAGAGTGAGCACAGACCTTGTGGTCAGAAATTATATTTCCGACAATCGTTTCAAAATCCGACTAGACTCAATAAATGACCTGTCACAAACTTATGACATCCACATCTACATGGACGGATCAAAAAGAACCTCATGAGCTGGCGCAGGTGTTTATATACCCGAGCTCGACATACAAATGCAGATACCACTAGGTAATCTCAGCACCATATTCCAAGCTGAACTGTATGGCTTAACGATAGGTGCTGGAAAAGTGACAGAGATGCAAATCAGAAACAAAGATATACTGTTCGTCACGGACAGCAAGACAGTTGTACAAACACTCAGCAAAATGGAGACCAGAAGCTTGATGGCTCAGGAGTGCATAAAAATCACTAAACCAAATATCTGCGGAAAACAAAGTAACCATCGCCTGGAAAAAAGGGCACAATGGAGACCTTGGTAATGAAAGAGTAGGCACTCTTGCCAAGAAGGCGTCTCGTAAAAAAAAACAGTTGGTCCAGGACCAATACTACCACTCACCATGGAGCACCAGGAGGAAAACCGCAGAAGGGCTTCGCCACTCCAAAGCAACACTAACAGATCCTGGTAAATGTAAAACTAGATATTATCTAGAACTATCAAGGAAAAATTTGAAAATAATGACAGAAATACTTACCGGTCATTGCAGACTAAATCACCATCTGCATACGATAGGTGTCGTTGACGACTCCTTCTGCAGGTAATGCTTAGAGGACGACGAGACGCCTGCTCCGCTCTCGCGAGACAAAGAGATACTCACCTGAAGATACAATGGCCACCGATGGCCGACGTAAAGGTATGCGATCCAAGCCGCATACTAAGCTACATAAACACTGTAGGACTGCTGGATTTGTAAGACCTTTCTGGGGGCACAATGGGCCCGCTCAAGAGGGTGGCATATTTATGCCTCACCTCCTTATCCGTATCCGTATCACATATTCAGGATTTACACCAGGTTTGCGTCAATGTGAGTCATTTTCTGTGATATAGACTTGGTTTCAACCAATAATAATCATATTCAGTGAATTAGCGAGGTTTATGTTAATGTAATCTTCATGGATGTAGATCAAGTTTGGGTCAATGTGAATCATCTCCAGGAATTTAGACTTGCTTTCGTCTAAAGTCAGTCATCTTCAGGGATTTAGACATGGTTTTAACTAATTCTAGACAATTTCAGTGAATTAGATATAGTAGAATGCCCAACGCAGTAAAAGCCTTCTATAAATGATTTTTGTGGGCACCTCGGGGTTACAAGCTGAAATTTTCACAGAATGAAGGCTTTATTATATCAATTCAAAGTCCCAAGGTAATAAAAATTCAGAACGGGCAAAAGGGCAGTATATCTAAAAATCGAGATTATTATATGAACGTGTAGGATATTAAATTATTAATGAGTTCATATAAAATTCATCTACAATTTTGTACGAATTATATTTTTTAACATTGCTTGAAATATGCAGATTACATTGGCCCGTACGGCAAAATAAATAAAAAAATTTAAGTATCTCCCTTCGAACGTGGGCAAAATCTGATTGAAATATACTCATTTTTTAACTCACCTCGCTAATTTCCTTCTAGCCGCGACCGTCCGCTCTCGTGCTTCCCGAGTACTCTCGTATCTCACTTTTCTCCATAGCTTCCTCTCTCTCTTCTTATCTAAATTATTCCGATTATTTAGACGGTATTGGGGTCCAGGAATTTTCAGATGGCATACAGAAATCTATCATAAAATTATTTTCAACAAATCCAAACATTTCGTCTATTAATCTTTTTAGGACACTATTGGCCTCTTCATCGCTAATTGAAAAAAAAACTAGTTTAAAATTTCGCAGTCTGAGAGCACATTATCATAAGACCTGTTCATTTGGTCTGCTCTCACTACTCTAAGCAGCTTGGAGCAGGTGATCGATGTTCATTTGGCTCCAGCAGCTGATATTTTTTTGTTCGCTTGGAATGCAGCACTGTGCGTGAGATCAGTTAGATCATGCTCTACTTGCACCTAGTCTGGAGGTGGTGCAGTTAGAGCAAAAGCAGAAAGATGACAAATAATCAACAAAAACCGAGGAATATAAAATAATAATATAACCCCACTTTTTAAATTTTGAAAGGCTGAAAGGCATGGTGGTCGTTTTTGAGAAAAATATCCCTATATATAAAATATCCTATCCACGTGCTGTCTTAACAAAAAGCGCGTCCGTTTGGGGTAGCAAGCTCGGAAGTCGTCCGAGCAGGAAATATCTGCTTGGAGTAGAGTTATGGCATTTCATGTTCTGCACCAAGCTGATTTCTTTGATTTTCCGAGCAGGTTGAGCAAAGCCAAATAAACAGGCCTTTCGTGTGCTTCAGTTCTTTAGAACCAAATCCCCTATTACCAGAGGTGACAGAATGCGGATGGAAATTTGAGGAGGCAGGTGATATTCAAATTAACCTCAATTTTAACAACACCAGCATTTCCTTCGGATGTAAGAGTATTTATTGCATGTGGATGTAAAAAAGGTAAATTATTATTAGATTAAATAGGTAGATAATAAAACTTAATCAAATAGTTTTAATTAGATTGTATGGAAGCAAGCTTGTACACGTAGAAGAAATTAAATAGGTTGCATAGGATCATGCAAAAAAATATTGGCAATATTGAAGTCATTATGTCTATTCCTGAAGAAGATACAGACACTGAAGATTTTCTTTACATTTTGAGTTATTCTGTTCTGAATAAAAGCTAGTCCTTTTGTAATAGCAGTTGCATTAAGTATATGATTTATTTTCTACTTCTTTATTACCTAGCAGGGTATAGGAAATAGTTATTTGTGTATTTAGAGCGCAAAGTAACGGATTGCCGCTTGAGAAAGAATGTTACTGCGCGACGCGTAGCGGAGCGCAGTAATCTTTCGAAAACGGCAATCTTACTTTGCGCTCGAAAAACACACAGAACTTTTTCTACAGCCGTATTTTTTAAAATTAAATGCACATTTTTCTCTATACTTATTCTGAAATTTGCGAATGACTGTCAGTTTTGACATATTATGTTCGGGCTTCGGGCATATTAAGAACAGGATTGTCAGCAACAAACTGTAACAAACGCACGACTGTCATTTATTTATCTTCGGTTTCCATGACCATTCAGCACACTAGATGGAAAAAGTGAGAATTTCCTTTTCCATGTTCGCGCTAGAGCGCAAAATAAGGATCCACAGCATTAGTCGATTTTGCGATTTCATTTGGATTTAGTATTTACTTATTTTGCGCGCGGCTGTAGAAAAAATAAATTTCAGTATAATCGAAAATGTCTTCATTGACTTTATTCAAATAATAATAGCTATTATTATTATTAGTATTCTAACCCGTAATGGTGTAAAAGCACTTATAGTATTGTACAATAGGCGCGAGAGAGAGGACGCTATGGAGAAAAGTGAGATACGAGAGTACTCGGGAAGCGCGAAATCGGACGGTCGCGGCTAGAAGAAAATTACTTTTTTACATTTAATTCTATTTTTCCATTACCATTTGAGAAAAAAATATATTCATGAACCTATGTATTCTAAATACTTAAAGCAAACTTTTTGCAAGAATAATTTTTTTTTTATTTTAGCCTTCATTTCGGAGAGAATGCGAAGTGAATACAAAAGTGAGTATATTTCAATCAGATTTTGCCCAGGTTGGAAGGGAGATATCTCAATTTTTTTTATTTATTTTGCCGTAAGGCCCAACGTAATCTGCATATTTCAAGCAATGTTAAAAAATATAATTTGTACAAAAATGTAGATGAATTTTATATGAAAACATTCATAAATTAATATCCTACACGTTCATATAATAATCTCGATTTTTAGGTATACTGCCCTTTTGCCCGTTATGATTTTTATTACCTTCGGATTTTGAATTACTAATATAATAAAACCTTCATTCTGTGAAAATTTCAGCTTGTAACCCCGAGGTGCCCACACAAGTCAAAATAAGTTATAAGTAACACTCTACTAATAAGCTTTCGGCTAATATAAAACATCTCTACGGATTTAGACTAAGTTTCGAATAATGTGAGTCATCTTCATGGATTTAGATCTAGTTTTAGCCATTACTTCAACTTCAGAGAATTCGAGAGGGTCTCGGCTAATGCAAAAATCTTCAGTTTCCGCTACTGTGAGTAATCTTTAAGGATTTAGATCTGGTTTTTAGCTAATATTGATCATCTTTAGAATAATTAGATAAAGAATCAGTCAATATTAATAATCTTCAAGGATTTAGACAAGATATTTAGTAATTTTCAACGTCTTCAGGATTTAGATCAAGTTTCAGCTACTGCTGGTCATGTTTAAGGGTTTTAAACAGGTTTTGGCTAATGCAGGACATCTTCATAGATTCAGACCAGGTTTCAGCTAAGGTGAGATACCCACAAGGATTTAGAAAAGGTTTAGAATAAAGTCAAACATCTTGACGGATATAGAGTTGGTTTTAACCAATACTGTTCATCTTCAGGGAATAACATAGGGTTTCAAGTAATTCTCAATATTTTCAGGAATTTTGAGTTGGCTTTGGTAAATACAACACATCCTCAGAAATTTAAACAAGATTTAGTAAGACGTTTTCAAGATTTTGAGAAAGCTTCAGCTACTGCAGATCATCTCCAGGAATATAGATAAAGTTTCGGCTGTGAGATATCTTCAAGATGTTTAACTGGGTTTCGGTCAAATTAGGATAGGCTTGGGAGTGATTTATACCAAGTTTGGTCTAATGTTAGACATGTTTAGGGAATTAGAACAGGTTTCGGTCAATACAAATCATCTTTAAGAATTTAGATAAGTTTTCGACTAATTCTCAATATCTTCAGAATTTACATAAAGTTTCAGCTACTGCTGCAGTCTAAAGCACTTCATTTCGATATAAGTTAAAGATCTTCAGGAATTTGGACCAAGTTTTTACTAATGCTGATAATCTTTAGGGAATTTGACCAAGTTTCGGGTAATACTGATAATCTTCAGAGCTTTAGATAAGGCTTCGACTAATTCTCAACATTTTCAGGATTTAGACCAAGTTTCATTAATGCTGATGATCTTCAAGTATTTACATTTGGTTTCGACTAAGGTGAGTCGTCTCCAGGGACTTACGAGTAATTTTCGAGTAATGTGAGACATCTTTCAGGAAGTTTCGGTCATTACTGATTACTTAGGCACGGTTTCTACTAATTCAGGATATATTCAGGTTTCTAACGACTATTGTCATCTTTCATGTATTTAGACCTGATTTTTGCTAATTCTAATCATCTTCAGAGATTTAGACAAGGTTTCAACAAATTCAGGTGATCTTCAGAATTCGAACAAAGTTTCAAATAATTATGGAGATCTTTCATGTATTTATATGGGTTTTAGTTAATACTGGACATCTTTAAGGGTTCAGGCAAGGTTCTTGAACAATGCTGATCATTTTCAAAAATTCAGAACTGGTTTTGAGTAATTCTAATTATTTTCAAGGATTAGACTTGAGTTCAGCTAATATGTCAACCTTCAGAATTTAAACTTTGTTTCATCTAAAGTCAGTTAGGTCATGACAAAACATGACTTCTCTAGATTATGTCAACAAGCATCAACAATCAAAAACAACAATTACCGATTTAGGATCTGTTCAAAGCTGATAGGCTCCAAATGTTATTTGCTAGGATTCAGCCTGATGAGCTATGTCATTTTAAATTTAGACTCCCTGAATTCCGGTTCAAACCTGAGAGGATTCGTACACTTAGGTAATATAATTTTAAAAGTTTCTGTTGTTGTTACCATCTTCAGCCATTTAACACAGATCTCTAGTCGTCATCGGCATCTGGCAATATTTGTCTACTTGAGCTATATATAATTTAGCGCAAGTCAACTTAGGTTAGGAAGTTCACAACTGTTTGTTAAATGGTAGTTAGAGCACTATATATAACTATATATAACTTTTAAATAGGTCCGATACAGCTTTAGACATTTTTTTTGCAGATTTGATACATCTTTATACTGGTCTGCATACAGCTTTAGACAGGTCTGTATATAGACAGCATAGGTTTAAACCAGACAGACTTCTAATTCGGGTTAGCTTAGGTTATTTTGCCCGCAAACTAAGCTAAATTAACCCGCAAGCCATGAATCACTTTGAACCGACCCTTAACCGCCTTGAACCGGTCCTGAACCGTTTAAACTAGTTCTGAACTGCTTTGAGCCGATTATTAACCGCATACAAACTTATATAGGTCTGTATTTGGACCAGTCTGATGCTGTATGCAGACCAGTATAAAGCTGTATCAGACCTGTCTAAAGCTGTATTAGACATATCTAAAAGTTATATAGAGACCTATCTAAAGTGCCCAAACTAACCAAAGCTAACTTTAACTACCATCTGACAAACAGTTGCTAACTTCCTAACCTAAGCTGGCATGTGCTAACCTAGATATAGCTCAAGCAGACAAATCTTGCCAGATGACGACTGGTGGTCTTGGTTAAATTGCTGAAGATGGTTAAAATAACTGAAACTTTTAAAATGTTATTAGCCCAGTGTACAAATCTTACCAGGCTTAAACCGTAATTCAGGAAGTCTAAAATTTAAATTAATGTAGCTCATGGGGCTGAATCCTAGCAAATAACATTTGTAGCCTATTAGCTTTGAACCGATCCTGAATCGGTATTTGTTTTTATTAATTTTGATACTTGTTAACATAATCTAGAAAAATTAAGTCTTGTCGAGACGTAAAACTTAATTTTTGAAAGTTGACATATTTGTTGAAGCTTAGTCTAGATCCATTAATATAATATGTTACATTAGCTGAAATCAAGTCTAATTCCTTGAAGATGACTAGGATTACCAAAACCAGAACTGAATTTCTAAAGTTGATCAGCATTGTTCAAAAGCCCGGTCTAAATCCTTGAAGATGGCCAGCAGGCCGGTATTAACTTAAACTCGGTCTAATCATTTTTTAATTATTAGAAACTTTGTTCACATTTTTGCAATGCCCCAGTGGCTCCAGGAATTTCTGGTCGGTAGCAAAGGCAGTAAGTAATAACGTTACAAAAACGTCTCTCTCACCTTTGACAGACGAACGTGGCATCACGGCGACTACAGCCAAACAAAAAGGAAACATGCTCGCCAAAATGTTTTCATCGCACTCTACCGTAGACGTCGCTCAAGGCAAGGCTCTCCCCACCATATCGAACATTAACACTACCATGGTAGAAGTCAAGTTTGATCACCGTGATATTCGTAAAATCCTTAAATAACTAGATACGCAAAAGGCATCAGGACCGGATGGAATACCTGCCATCGTGTTAAAGAACTGCGCCAACGAACTAACCACGAACATCTTCTTGGAAAGTCGCTCAAGTGCCACGTGTTCCAAAAAAAACGGCAAGAAAACCACGCCCTCAAACTATCGCCCAATTGCCTCGCTTCCAATAATCTCAAATCATGAAAAGTGTAGTCAATCAGTCACTACTCAAGTACTTCGAGAACAACAGAATAATCACCGATAATCAATATGGCTTTCGCAAAGGGAGATCGACAGGAGATATATTGGCCTATGTCAGTCATATATGGAGTAGGGCAATTGAGAACTACGGAAAGTCTAGAGCGATTGCCTTGGATATTTCGAAGGCATTCGACAGAGTTTGGCATGACGGACTGCTCAAGAAACTGCTGTTCTTCGGACGGCCAACCTCTCTCTGCAGCTGGCTTGCCAGTTTTCTTAAGAACCAATCTCTGCACGTTGCAGCTGATGGACATATCTCAGACAGATTCACCATTAACGCGGGCGTGCCTCAAGGCGCAATACTGTCATCAACTCTGTTCCTCATCTATATTAATGCCTTGCTGACAGAAGCAAATAATCCTGTTTATAGTTTTGCAGATGACAGTACCCTTGTCTCCCTATTTAGATGAGAAAAACCTTCCCCAGCGTCTAAGACTTATCACCGCAGACAGAATCAGCTTACAGCAACTATTCAAGACCTGGAGAAAGTTTAAACTTGGGGCGACAGAGATTTGGTCCACTTCAATGCAGTAAAGACCCAAGCAGCCACGTTTACCAAGAGGGCAAATACGGCGAGTCCTGACATCATTATGGCAGAATGGACCATTCCTTCATCCTCGTCAGCAATATGTCCTGGCAGCGTAAAACCATTTTCCAGTACAACTGTTCAGAAACCATTTGAACACGTTCTCAAATTAACGATTTAATGTTGTACAATTTTAACATTCCACGCCACTGTCCTCGCATTCCAAAGAAATTAAAATCCATGGCAATACTACTAACGCCATCTCTTGTTTACAAAGCTTATCCACTGTATCTGGCAGTCTCGAAAGCTAAAAGTAAAGCTGCCTCGAAAGGCATCTGACCATTCACAGCGGTTTCTACAGAAAAGGCGCTGTACCCCGGCGGCATTCCTATCGCCATCTGTTGTAACAACGCTTACTAATCTGCACCGGCACCCCGCCAAAGATGCAGTCCTGCATACAGCCGCATAATTCGTGCAAACCAATCACCTCAATGTATTTCAAACCCCAAGGCCTTATCAGCTACACTATGCAGGAACACATTCGGCCAATCACTGAGCTTTCACAAGCGTTTAACGGAGGTAATCAAGATAGCTCCTAAATTTCTGACCTTTAACAATTGAATTTTATAAAAACTAGTTAACGTATTTCGACCAGATTTCTATTAAAATTCACAAGGTTAATTTAGACAATCGCTGACGTAAAGTTTTACATAACTTCTTAATATTTACATTATTCGCCCTTCCTGTTTCCGAAGGATGTAGATTATCCCGCCAGAAGGGGCGGTGACAACTGCTTTGAGTTGATCTGGTTATCACGTTCTAGTAGTAAGTAGCATCTCGACTCTCACCCAAGTCAGTTGCGCCAAGGGTGCTTTCCCGTTTCCAGCCGGCATGGGGCATGCCATGCCGGGCAGTTTCCACGTTTTGAGACCAACTAATCTCTCTAGATCTCTACTCAAGTAACATTGTGGTATCCAGCCATAGTCATCGTCGTCTTAAGCCTACAAGTAAGGTATTTATCGGCACCCTGTCTGCCATTATCCCCAATCTCAGTATGACGCTGTACCAGCGCTGTACGGGCGTCCCTATTGGTCTTGTCAATGGGAGTTCTACAATCGAGTCTTGTCTCGAAATCCAAGTAAATTAACACACACGTTTACATTCACATTCTCTTAAACGCGGTATCATCGCTGTACTAGCGTTCCCATTGGTCTTGTCGATGGGTTCTCAATATTATTCGAGTCTTGTTTCGAATCTCAAGTAAGTAAACACACACGTTTACATTCACATTCTCTCAACGCGGTACCATCGCGGTACTATCATCCCCATTGGTCTTGTCCATGAGTTCTCAACATTGCTATATCCCCTACGCGGATTTCAGCTTACCGCAGCATAGCGTGTTTTAAAAAATGCGTGTACCAAAAAACCACATTTCACAAGGCATCCATGTCATGCTATTATGCAAAAACTGCATACCATATCAAACTACTACATTCCAGTCATTCCTATTTGCAAGCAATTGAACCACATTGCACATTGTATATAGAAGCTAGCAAGAGGCTTAGCAAGTGTTGTTTAAAGTGACTTTCCCCAGTGTTGGAAGATAAACTGCTGAACATTGAACGTTTCTCGTCAACTGTGAACATAGTGTACATAGTAGCTTATAGGTGGACATTAATGTAGTATTTATCCTGTTATTATTGCTTGTATATTACTGTATTTCATATCAGAGTTATCTCAGCTAACCGAGCTCATACGTAGCAGTTCCGCAGGGACTTTAATGAGCATTTAACTGTACATAGCTTCAAGGATATATTTATAATCATATACTAGTTTAGAATTACAACTGTTTATGCAATGCTTTAGTTTTTAAGAGTATAATTCTTGTGATATTCTTCAAGGTCGATATCTAGCATCGACATATATTATCCCTATCGTAGCCCTGACTACATACAATCATTTAATGTTTATATTTTGTTTATTTATGAGCTTACAGTTATTTTCAGGTAGAATAACTTATTTAAATATTCATATAATGCTAAAGGTCTTTGTTTTATTTACAAGGTCACTTTAGAACTAGCCCCTATGGTTAATTACAGTGCCTACGAGCACATCTCTGTTTGTTTAGAAAATCGACCAAGATCGAATCTGAAACATCAACACAGCACACATTCTCGAATAATAGGTATTAGTATGGCTTTGCATGGCCCTCTGCTCGCTTCGCTCGCTACGGGGACTCAATCAACAAGAACTAACCAAGTGCTAACCAAAACTAACCAAAACTAACCAAGGCTAACCCAAACTAACCCGAAATTAAGAAAAAGGTAAATTAATAATAAACAATAAACAAAACATCTGTCGCGACCGACGGGAATCGAACCCGCAGCGCAAGAATGACAGGCAAGCACTCTGCCTACTACACCACCGAGTTTTGCTAGAACGTAGAGACATGCCTGACACTGCGTCACCATCTGTGCGCTTCAACACAACAACAGCGTCGTGGTGAATCGTGCGGAATTTTGTCTACGGTATAGCAAACATATGACAAATGCCAGTGTGTTTCAACACACATGAGTGAGAAAATGTGCTGTGCTGTACTGGACAATGGCTTTACGCGTCCTGGTATGACAACGTTGCTAACATCGCAAAATCAGCCTCCCAGAAGCTTGGTGCGCTATTTCGCAACAAAAATGTATACACCGCAGCGTTGCTTTTGCTCTACAAAGCGTAAATAAGACCGTGCTTAGAATATTGCTCACACATCTGGGGTGCCCCGCCAAAGCACACCCTAAAGCTGCTGGATTCCATTCAGAAGAGAGCTGTGCGTCTCATGGGCGACCCGGAGTTGATCGGGAATCTGGATAGTCTGGAACACAGCAGACATGTAGCCGAGATGCGAGATGTCCCTGTTTTACAGACATTTTCACGACAGATGTTCCCAGGATTTGGTCCGCCTCATCCTGCCCCTGGTAACGCCTACCAGACAGTCACGACAGACGGCAAGAGCGCACCAGTTCATCGTAAACTGGAAACGCCTAAAACATCGCTTTACAAGAACCCCTTTTTATGGCGCACTGCATCACTGTGGAACTCACTCCCAGGACATCTGTCTCCCCCTAATTATAATCTACAACTATTCAAGAACCGGATCTCCCTTTAGTGTCTGTGCCAATGCCCTAAAAAAAAGTTGACCGAAACATGTTTTAATTATCTGAAGACGTCGTACATTAGACCAAACTTGGTATAAATCCATTTAAACCAAGTTTGGTTGTTGGTAGTTTATTGGGAAGTTAATATTTATTGCTAATTTAATTCGTAATTGGAAAACAATTCCCACGAACTAGGATATTAGTGAAATATTAAACTCAAGTTAACAAAAATAAATATATCTGAATAATACTTCTTCATATCCGTACAAAATACCACCGACATATTTTATTCAGTCAGCGGAATATACTCACAACAATTTATTTAAAAATATAGTGTCTGTCATCGCTGAATTTCTTCTTCTTGAGCCTTGTATGAAATGTAAAATAAAATAAATGATACATGAGATTATGAAAATGCCGTTAGGCATATACATTTTAAAAAATAATAGATTCATGCCGTAAGAAAAATGGAAACGCGTAAGATCTACCGATCTGTTACTCAGTTAATGTTATATAACATGAATATCATCTTTCTAGAGTGATAATTGATCTTGCCTGAAACGTCAGAAAAATTCATATCACTTAATAGACGAAGTAAACGTTCCACTTTATGTTAATGGAAAAAATCTTTTACAACCGCTGCCAACGACAGTAAAATTACCTTTGCTGCCGTTGTTTTTTTGTGGTTCAATCAGTCAATTTTCGGCAGGAAAGAAATGTTTGACTTGGTCTTACAGGAAGTGTTGCAGGAACAATTAAAAGTAAGTTTAATTATCATAAACTTTTAGTAATTGTTCAAAATAACCTCCGTTAGCAAAAGTATCAAGATTAATACGACGTAAAAAGTTGAAATGTACTCTTTGCATCAATTCCGCAATGTTCTTTAATATGTTGACTGCATTTTGAATTCTTCCCCTCAATTTCTCTTCAATTATCTTATTTAAAAAAAACCCAAAAAATAATCTAACGGAGTCATATCAGGTAAGCGTGGTGGCCAGTTTACAGAAGAGTCATTTCCTCTACCGATCCATCTGTTTGGATACCGTTGATGCAAATAATTGCGGACATTTAAGGGAAAATGTGGTGCAGTCTAATAAATCTGGCAGCGTATTTTGTAAAATGTTCTAAATAACCACACCATTTAGTCGTGACGGTAAAATCACAAGAACGATAATAAAATTGCCAATGATTCCTGCCAACACAATAACCCTAAACATGTTGATAATGAGTTACTTTTAATAAGCGTAAAGATGTTCGTTTTGTAAGTTGGTTTCACCACTTCTTGAATTTTATGCCTCATCACTAAACAAAATTTGCTTAACAAAATTCACATTCGAGATCCGGAGGCAAAACATCTTGTACCTTTTGGATATGGTATGAACGAAGCTGTTGTTTTTTAATGTTTTATGAACAACATCCTACTCCTGCCTCTAAACATAAGCGTCTGGTGCTTAATTTCGAATCTTCAGCGATTATTTCCAAAATTTGTTCCTCATACAAAAATTTTTTTAAAATTAAATAGTCTGTCCGCAAAAAAGGCCAAAATATCTCGTAAACGACTTCCTTTAGCGGATTTTAACAAGAGTACTTTTTTGCCTAAAAACGTCCAGCAAAATTATGTTCTTAACAAAAAACTAAAAAACTACACTGAGAAAGAGGTTATAGCCATTTTAACCCATCAGAAGTGCAGTGTGAGGCGCCCCCTAACGGCCACAGTGTATCCTGTATCTCGGGAACACAGCAATTTCGGCCTAAGGTAAGATACGGATATGGGAAAAGAAATAAAAGAGGCGGTAGACTCCTTAGCTTCTTGCAGGAAAATTGCCTGTGCCCTGTGAGCTCTTTCTTTAATAAAAAACCGCAACAAAAGTGGACATGGATTAGCCCAGAGGAGAGTATAAAGAATGAAATAGATTTTATTATCTCCAACAAATGAGATAGTCCATGATGTAACAGCTCTAAACAGCTTTTCTGTAGGCAGTGACCATAGCAGGGTAAGATCAAAAGTATCCATCAACATTGGAAGAGAACGAATGAAGATGATAAGGAGGACTAATAATAAGAGATGGACCTCACCCAATAACACAGAAACCTTTAGAAATGACATAGACAAACACCTGAACAAGCAAAAAATTGCATCACCTTTAAATGTGGATATAGACGATTTGAATGGAAATATAGTGGATGCTATAAAGCAGGCAGAAAAAAGAAATTGTGCTAGAAGGAACCAGAGAAATAAAGCAGTAAATGATAGGACCAAAAACATGATAAAGGAGAGAAGAGAATTGCAAAATAAATATGATGTAAACTGAAGCAACTTAACAAGGATATAACTAAAGCCATTTGCGATGACATCAGAACATTCAGCACAGAAATGATTACGAAAACAATCGAAAGAGTATAAAAGCTTATTAGTACTTAGGCAAAGACTCTCCAAAGGGAAGAAAGAGGCCTGTAAACTGCGAAACAAAGAGGGCAAAACAACAACCGACAGAAGAGAAACTTTAAAAATAGTAGAATATTTCTATAAAGAGCTGTACGCTACAAACGAAGAGGAAATTAGCCGCGACCCGATTCCCCAAATTCTGAATCAGGACTCAATTCCAGAAATGACGATTCGAGAGAACCAAAAGTCGATCTCGGAAATGAAAAACAACAAATCTCCTGGAGATGATGAGGTGGTCATTGAATCTCTTAAACTAGGAGGCGAAAAGTTGTTGCATACCTCAAAGCACTATTCAATGAATGTCTTATACAGGACAAGATACCGAACCAATGGAACAATGCAACCAAATTCATAAAAAGGGCGACATTACCAATCTTGCAAATTACCGTCCTAGCAGTCTGATGTCACACATGTATATGTTGTTTACTAGTGTTATAGCAAACAGATTAAAAGCAAAACTGGACCTTTATCAGCCAAGATAACAGGCCGCCTTCCGATCAGGTTACGGCATGAACGATCATCTCCAAGTACTGAAGAACCTTATAGAAAAGTCCATCGAATACAATAAACCGCTTGTTCTAATATTCGTGGACTATGAAAAGGCATTTGACAACATAAATCAGCACCAGATGTTAAAGTCACTGTCCGACGGTAGAATAGGCCAACGGTATACCTTATTAATATAGAATATATACAAGAATGCCACAACTCGCGTCAAACTGCAGGAAAGCACAAATAAATGCAACATAAACAGAGGATCTCGCCGAAATTATTCACGAATCTGCTCGAGTATATGTTTAAATCTGTGGATCTGAAGGGGTTGGGTTTTAACATAAACGGTGAAAGCTTAACACACCTAAGATTTGCAGATGACATTGTCCTAATAGCGGATCGTCTTGACCATGCTATGACCATGCTGAAGTAGCTAAATGCTGACTCCCATAAAGTCGGACTAAAAATTAATGTAGCAAAAACCCAGCTCATGACTAACCTTGTACTCAATGAAGGTGTGTACATAGATGTAACCCAGGTTGAAGAAACTACCTCTTATAAGTATCTCGGTCATCCGTATAAATAGAGACAATCAAACCTACGAACTATTTAGACGAATAGGATTAACTTGGGCCGCATATGGGAACCTGAGACATGTATTCAAGGCGGATTTGCCAATATATTTGAAAAGGAAGGCTCTCAGCTAGTGTATTTTACCTGGCCTAACTTATGGTGCTGAGACCTTGACATTGGCAAAAAGGGCTGTACAGAAAATCAGAGTGACACAGCGTGCAATGGAGAGGTCAGTGCTGGGACTGACACTGAGAGACTCGATTACAAACACTGAACTGCGTAGAAAAACCAGACTGACTGACGCAGTAGAGCAAATAGCAATCCCAAAGTGGAACTGGGCGGGACACATTGCGAGAATGCGGGACAACAGGAGGACAAAGCAGATCATGGAATGGAGGCCTAGGCAGGATGCATACAGAAACAGGGAACGACCACCAACTAGATGGTCCGACGACATAAGACGAATCCACTTGGATACAGGAGGCACAGAATAGGGAGATGTGGAAGCAAACACGGGAGGCTTATGTTCAGCAGTGGACAAATATGGGCTGATTGATGATTAGGAATACATAAAAATAAGTACAAATTTATGCTTAATTCATCATAATATCATGTATAAAGGCCCCAGGTAGAGGCTAAAAAAGTCTTGGAGTAATTTACTGCATATTAATTTATAAAATATTTTGTTGAAACCTAAGTATTGGCTCATTTAAGTTGATTCTCAAAAAGTTTTTGATGTG
>MU193203.1:13901-24954 GCA_016904865.1 Pissodes strobi | reverse complement strand
TGTAATTTAGGGGAAACAGATGTGGGAATGAGTTCCACAGTGATAAAGTGCGCCAGACAAAGGAGTCCTTGTAAAGCGATGTTCTAGGTGTTTCCAGTTGTACGACGAGCGGTTATGCTCTTGCCGTCTGTCGTGACTGTCTGACAGGCGTTGCCAGGGGCGGAATGACGCGGGCCAAATCCTGGGAACATTTGCGGTGAATATATTTGTAAGACAGGGAGATCTCGGCCTCATGTTTGCGGTGTTCCAGACTATCCAGACGCCGACGCCGGGTCAACTCCGGGCCGCCGACGAGACGTACAGCTCTCTTCTGAATGGAATCCAGCAGCTTTAGGGTGTGCTTAGGTGCAGCACCCCAGATATGTGAGCAAATTTCTGTCGCCCGAAGTTCGAACTTTGTCCAGATCCTGAATAATTGTTGTAATCTGCTCCTGTCTGCGGTGATGAATCTCAGTCACTGGGAAAGGTTTATCAGATCTAATTTGGGAGACAAGAGTACTGTCATCTGCAAAACTGTACACTGGATTATTGGTTTCGGTTATAGCAGGTCACTAATATAGATGAGGAACAGAGTTAGTTAAAGTTTTGCGCCCTGAGTCACGCCCGCATTATTGGTGAATGTATCTGAGATGTGTCCATCAACCGATCCCTTCACCGTGCAGGGATCGGTTCTTAGAGAAACTGGTAAGCCAGCTGCAGAGAGACGCTGGCAGTCCGAAGAACGGCAGTTTGTTGAGCAATCCGTCATGCCAAAGTCTGTCGAATGCTTCGATATATCTAAAGCAATCAATCGAGATTCGCCGTAGTTCTCAATTGCTCTTGCGATACGCTTTCCGTTTATAGAAATATTATTATATATATTTTTTTATTGTTTAAAAGAATTGTGTTTGGTTTTTTCGTTTTTTTATGTTATTCGATTCTCGTGGAGCTATGACGAGCTTCACCGAGAGTAGTATTAATATCAACTTACCGAATTCGACCAGATCTCTTTCATTAGAGTAAACACCTGGCAAGATCGGAATGCAAGGCCCTGTAGCAAGTTGTAAAGTATGCGCGCAATTTGTCCACTGCTCCGGAGAGAGGTTCTTTGGGCGCCACCGAGTTCGTTACGGACCAAACTGGAGATCTCCGCGTTATTCATGAAACTTGCTGCAAGACCTCGGTTCCTCAAGATAAATCTTGCCGGTAAGAATCACAAAGGTAGTGCACGCCTACGACGATCTAGATGAACTGAAATCCTAAACTACAGATGATTGTGACTCCAAATAAAACGCCGCAAATACAATGCTTTCTATTTATTTGAAGATCACTATAGTTGGGCCAATAATAAAAAAAGGTGAAGAAGACAGTAGCTTAAAAGCTAATAACGAATGCCCAAAATTCTGATATGTTTCTCTTTTTTTTTTGGTATGGGGGAGGGTGGTTAGTACCCTGAAAAAAACAAAACTATAAAAAAAAACAATATACTTAGCTATTGAAATTGAAAAGAAATGCAGTAGGTACTACTTAAACGGTTAAGCTCCCCGCGAGTAATTTGGGTAGTAAAACGGAAACTTAGGTTTGGTCTACCGCGCGGAGTCGTGATCACGAACCGCTAAGATAAATAGAGCGCACTAACCTAATTTGAAATATGATGCGCAACTGATTAAATGACAAATATTTCAAACACAATGCTTTAAATCTAAAGCTAGCCTAGCACTTAACTTTTTGTTTTCCCCAAAGTTGCAAAGTCCACCAACCCGGTTGGGCGGAAAATGCCCTCCGACGTCCAACACGTCTCGCCGGTCTGATGGGCGAACTGGTCATACCATGTAGGCTAGCTCCGCTAGGCCAAAACGACCGCTGTCCGGACAAATAAGCAAACCACCAAGGTTCTGCCTGGTGGAAAGGCTTCTAAATCCTCGTCAGGTGGAACAGATATCTCCTACTCCAGGGGACGGCCCTAGGAACGCAAACATTCCCTAGTAACGAGTTACCACGACATGTGAATCGATTGCAATTATTATATACTTACTATCTTTCCAGAAAAGCAATAATTTAGCAGAAATTCGAATTACCGATTAAAGAGATTTTTTCTTTTAAAATTTTAAATCTACGAGAATAATGAACTCAAAATTCAAAAAAAAAAAAACAAAGAATAAGTGAGAAAAACCACCCCCGTAATAATATATTAGAGCAATCGGGATATATTACAATTATACCCTAATACTAGTTATGCAAAGAAACTACAAAAATTAAATTCGACCATGGGAAGGACATCAGTTAAAAATAAATGTAGTCTTTTAAAAGGAGAAAAGAAACAGTCTAATAGCTCGGGCCCAGTTTGGCACCGCAAAAATACACGTGCATAATCATTGAAAGCCGTAAGAAACAGCCATAGTAGGAAATAAAAGATAAATGAACGCAATTAAATGAATTGTTTCTAGACTGGCACGGATAAAATGCACGCTATATTGATAAAAGAATTCTAATAAGGACTAATTAATGGGCAAAAGGCACCAAAATGAACTTTAATAGAGAATTATACTGAATAAATTTAGACAAATAAATAGTCGGTTTGACCCAAAAATACTATTATAAAATAAAAGGCATAGCTCTTTCCGGATTACGATAATTCAAGAGAAAAGTTTAAGTACGATCTACATAGTGAACCAATTGCAGCAAAAAAACTCTAATATAAACAATGCCCTAAACGAGTTTGGCAAATGGTCAATCCGGACGACTTTCCAATGTTTATCTCAAAAGATAGCGTGCCTCTATCTTACTTTTAATCAATCGAGAACAAAATTCAATAGTGAACGACTATGAACGAAAATACGCCAAAAATATAGACTCTTAATTATACGATATGATCAGTGGCGTAGCTACCGGGTGGGCTTGGGGTTTGGGGGGGCAAGGCCCCACGGCGCTAAGAGAAATTAGGCGCCGCTACGAATTTATAAATATGCTATTGCTAACAATGCTCATGAGCTTAACTGAGTTTTTAAATTAATTAAATTATAATATCAAAGATCAGAGACCAAAATATGTATTAAACTTTTTACCCAACCAATACATTTTGTGTCAGGTATTTATTATTCATTCTACGTGGAATAAAAAGATATATCCCGGCTCGGCGGCATTTGGTACATGCAAATTTGTAAAAACGCGTAAGGCGGCATGCGACTTCAAAGACAAAAATTCCGAAAATTTCGGTCTTGAAAAAAGTATGTGTTTTTAGAGTTTCGTATTTAGGAAGTACCATTAGCCAGACAAGTCTAAATAGCCTAGCAATACTAGGCATAGAAAATAAATTTGTCCAAAAATTAATTTTGATCAAATAATCGATTAATTTACGTCGATTTAAAACCGAAAATACTCCAATTAATTAATTAATTAAGGTTACAGATTTTTAGTTTACGTTTATATTTAAATATGTATGTACCTGTTGGTTGGTTGCCGTTTATATATTTTATACTCATATTCCTGTAAATAAAAAAAGCGTGTGCACTATGTACGCATATCAGAAGTGAAACTTCTTAAACTTAAACGCCCTAGCCTCGGATTTGGGTAAAAAGTCGTTTTTTAAAATATTATCACTCAATTAACAATAAGGGAAGGCCTAAATGAAAAAAAAAACTATTCTTGATAAAATTTCGCTTATGTCTTGACAAGGTAATAGAGTCAATCCCATATTTGTATCTTGTAAACCAACAAAGATACCACAATAATAATTATACGCCCTAGCCTTATACATATCTTAACGGATTTGGTTAAAAAGTAGTTTTTTTTTTAAATATCTCACTCAATTAACAAAAAGGGAAAGCCTAAATAAAAAAACTATTCTTCATAAAAGTTTCGCTTATGTCTTGACCAGGTAATAGAGAAAACCCCATATTTTTATCTTGTAAACTAGCAAAGATATCATAATAGTTAAACGCCCTAGCCTTTTACATATCTTAACGGATTTGGTTAAAAGGTAGTTTTTTTTCTAAATATTGGTATTACTCAATTAACAAAAAGGGAAAAAACTATTCTTCCTAAAAGTTTCGCTTATGTCTTGACAAGGTAATAGAGCAAATCCCGTATTTTTATCTTTATTTTTATAGATATCACAAATAAACGTCTGTGACCGTTTTCCGTTCCCAGAGCCGTCTTTACCCGGGGGTGCAAGCGTGGCACCCGGGCGCAAAGTCTCAGGGGGCGCCGCGCGCCGAGCGCCCTATTTCTACGCCATATATCATAAGTATAATTAAATCAGTTTTGAAAATTACTTAGCAAACATCTATGATAAAAAATATACCCGCCAATATTTATAAAATAGGCATCAAGGAATTCTCAGCATAAAATTCAATTAAATAATTCCAAAAATTAAATAAACACACGCCGCAAATTTAAAAATAATTGTCGGCTATTCTGGCCAAGTGGGGGCTCCTTGGCTGGTGACTTTTTATTTCCCCCATACTCGTGGGATCAAACATGGATTCAGGTAAAAACAAACAAAAAGAAAATGGGGGATCCGAAAAGGGTCCCCTATCTAAAGAAATGCCCCCCTGTGAGGCGGGGGAGCAATCGGGCTCCTCAAGGGGACCGACCGCTACCCCTGCTAGCAGCGAAGGGGGCATGGGCTCGGGCTCGGCCACGGCTGGGCCCCCAGCCAGTGTAATGGGGTCCCGCTCTAAAAACAGAAGCGGGGCTCAGAAAAAGAAGGCGAAGAGGAAGAGGCTCCTGGCGGCTGGACTGACAGCGAGCTCGTCCTCGGCGCAGACTCAACCTGGCACGCCGTCAACGGAAGGCTCCGTAGGGGGCACTCCGGAAACGGCGGGCGGGAAGAGGAAAAGGAAGGTCGGCTCAGGGGCCAATCCGAAGGCACCCGGGCAAGACCGGCAGAAGGCGGGTACCAAAACAGAGAAACCCGCGAAAGAAAGTACGACTGTGAGTGGCTCCACACAAGGGGCCCCGCAGTCATACGCTCAGGCGGCCACGGCGGAGGGACCGAGGATCCTGGTGGGTCTTCGGGGGCAGGAAACAAACCTGTCTCCCGAGGACGTGCTGAGGTTCATCGGGACCCTAAATCGCTGGGTAAGCCTCAGCATTATGAGAGGAGATGTAGCTCCCCCGAGGATCCGCACGATCAGGGTGTGGCGGGGCCATATCCTGATCATTGCGAATGACGAGGAATCCAGGGGGTGGATCCGTAGGGAGCTGGTTAACGTCAGGCCCTGGGGAGTCGCCAACCTGGTTGAGGTGGACCCGCAAGGGTTGAGGCTTAGGAGGGCGGCGGTCTGGATTCCTGGGCTGGGGGCGGACGTCTCTGATGAAGCGATAGTCCGCTGCCTTGAGGCCCAGAACGGTCTGGACTGCCGACTCTGGAGAGTCTGGAAGAGGACGACGGAGGAGAAGGGCTCCAGGATTGTGATGGGGGTGGACGATAGGTCCGCTGACACCATTGCGTCCAGGGGCTCTCTCCTGTTCTGCTTGGCGGTGCAGGTAAAGGTAACTTTGGCTGCACCGGGGTCGAGACCTGAGGAGGGGCCAGCGGCTCCAGACGGGAGCTCTCCGGAGGAGGGCCCCGAGGATGAGCTCGCCATGGACGTGGATGTGGGGGCCTCTGAGGAGGCTGCCGGTCCTTCCATGGTGGGATCACCGCTGGCCGCTCCTCAGTCAGAGGTTAACGTAGAGGTGGGGCCCCCTCCGGGAGGTGCCACAGAGGAGGAGCTCCGTCAGTCTGACTCAGACTGAGGGGCAACCTTCAGTATGAATGAAGGGTGGGCGGGCGTTGACCATGTCCATTTTACAGATAAATCTGCAGCATAGTAGGGCTGCTACGGCCCACCTATGCAGGAAGATAGTAGAGGAGGGTACAGCAGTTGTACTTATCCAGGAACCTTGGATTGTTAAATCCAGGGTAAGGGGGCTGTCCATGGCGGGATCTGTGTTGTATACACCGGATCTGACTATGGGGGACCCCAGAGCAGGTATATTGACAGTGGGACTGGAGGCCTTTTTCCTAAGGGATAAGGCTACTAGGGACCTGGTCCCTATCCTAGTCAAGATTCCTACAAGCGTAGGTGTACAGAGGGTGGTACTAGCGTCAGCGTACTTCCCAGCCGAACAACCCTGCCCGCCGGAGGGAATCAGGAATCTGGTTACCTACTGCGAGGAGGTAAATACTCCACTCCTGATTGGATGTGATAGCAACGCGCATCACATAGTGTGGGGCAGTGCTGGATCCAATCGGAGGGGGGAAGAGTTGTTGGAATTCATTGCATCTGTAGGGCTGCAGGTGGCCAACAGAGGGAGTGAGCCCACTTTCTTCACTACGGGACGAAGCTCGGTCATAGACTTGACTCTGTGCACCAGGGATTTGTTCCCGGATATTACGAAATGGGGTGTGTCTGTGGAAGACTCGATGTCGGACCACAGATACATCAATATAGAACTGGGCCCTTCCTCAGCGAGAGCTGAGGAAGTTAGGAACCCCAAAGCAACCAACTGGGACCTCTATAGGGAGGAGCTAAGTTGGCGTCTAAGGGACATGCCGAGGAAGTACCGGGCCTCCGATGAGCTGGATGACGCCGCAAGGTGGATAGGATCATCGATGGCCGGGGCTTTCGCAAGCAGCTGCCCCGTGACTAAGCGGCACAGTAAAGGGAAAACTCCTTGGTGGAATTCCACTCTGGAGAACCTTAGGACACAGCTGAGGAGGCTCTTTAATAGGGCTAGACACAGCGGGGTGGATACTGACTGGGACCTATATAAAGTGGCCCGGGGACAGTACAAAAGAGAGCTGAGAGGATCGCGAAGGAGTGCCTGGAGGGCCTACTGTGGAGGGGTATCCCAAGCCCCGGCCGCTGCTAGGCTCTGCAAGGTGCTGTCAAGGGATCCACTCGTCAAATTGGGCAGTGTCCGTAAGCCAGGTGGAGGCTATACGTCGTCACCGGCGGATACTCTGCACCAGCTACTGACCACACACTTCCCAGGCTCAACAGCCATGGGCCGGGGAGGTGATGGCGGGGCCGGGTTCAGCATTAGAGCTGACTATGGCACTGCCAAAAAGATGGTCACCTACAATAGGCTAAGGTGGGCGATCGAGACCTTCGCCCCGTTTAAGGCGGCAGGTGAGGATGGGGTCTTTCCAGCGCTGTTGCAGCGTGACGGAGGACTTCTTAGCACGCCGCTAATGGACCTTTTCAGGGCTTCTATCGCACACGGGTACGTGCCGGAGCCCTGGAGGCACAGCAGAGTGGTGTTCATTCCCAAAGCGGGAAGGAACGACTATACCGATACGAAATCGTATCGACCTATTTGTCTCACCAGCTTCTTGATGAAGACACTAGAGAGGCTGGTGGACCGATACCTTAGGGAGTGGGTGGCTCTAAGAGCCCCTCTGAGTGCGGAACAGCACGCATATCGAACGGGCAGGTCGGTGGACTCGGCTCTTCACCACCTGGTATCCAGGCTGGAGGAGGGGCTGGGAGGCGGACGGCTATCGGTGTGCGTGTTTGCGGATATTGAAGGAGCCTTCAATAACACAGCCGTGGGCTCGATCTGCCGATCGGTGGAGCGAACGGGGGTGGGTCCGGTCATAACGAGCTGGATCCGCTCCATGCTCACTGGGCGGAGGGTCGAGGCTAGGCTGGAAGATGAGGTGGTTGGGGTTGAGTCATCGCGGGGATGTCCTCAGGGAGGGGTTCTGTCCCCCCTCCTGTGGTGCCTAGTGGTGGACGAGATCCTACGTATCCTGAGAGTAGAGCATGGGGTCTATGCACAGGCCTATGCAGACGACGTCGTGATTATGGCACAAGGTACCGAGGTGGGAATATTGCAGAGGCTTCTGGAGGAAGCACTGACAAGGTTCTCACAGTGGTGTAGGGATAACGAACTCAGAGCGAATCCCAGCAAGATAGAGATGGTCATCTTTACCAGAAAAAGGAAGTTGGAGGTCTCTCCCAATATCGCGTTGGAAGGGACCCCTCTTGTGGCGAAGAAATGCGTCAAGTATCTGGGTGTCTGGTTGGACTCCAAACTGACCTTTCAGGAACACATTCGGCTCAAGACCGCGGCGGCGCTCAGTGCCCTGTGGGCTTGCCGTAGGGCGCTGGGAGGGACCTGGGGACTTGGTCCGAAAACTATGCTATGGATATACAGGACGATGATCGCTCCGATGCTCATGCACGGATCGGTTGTTTGGTGGCCAGGATCCATGAAAATGGCGTCCAGACTAGTGCTGGACAAATTACAGCGACTTGCATGCCTCTGCATCACCGGGGCTATGAGGACGGCACCCACAAGGGCCCTGGAGGTGCTGGTGGGGTTGCCCCCGTTGACGGACCGGGTGAGGCACGAGGCAGCCAGGGCGGCCATGAGATTGGCTGACGTGGGGATGTGGAGGGACAATGGCTCCTGCTGGGGCCATTGTGGTCTATGGCGAGGCCTGTCTGGGGACCTAGCCATCCTGGGTATGCCAGGTGACGCGATGGTTCCTGAGATAGGCTTCCCCGAGGGGCTAAACTTCCTCTTCCCTACAAAGGAGGACTGGACGGAGGGAAGGACGGGAACCTGGGATGGGCTAGTCTGGTTCACAGACGGGTCCAGAATGGGAACACTGTCCGGAGCAGGTGCGTACTGTGAGGCTCTGGGGCGGGAATTATACGCCTCACTTGGCGAGCACACTACGGTTTTCCAAGCGGAAATTTTTGCGATCATGATGGGGGTCTGGGAGTCGTTAAGGCTCAATGTCGGTGGCAGGAGGATTTTCTTCTGCTCTGACAGCAAGGCCGCACTCATGGCGCTGAAGTCGGTCCGTACGCGCTCTCTGTTGGTAAGGGAGTGTAGAAGCTGGCTGATTGAACTTGCAAAGCGAAAAAAGGTTACGCTGGTCTGGGTACCGGGACACTCGGGTGTACCGGGAAATGAGACAGCCGACGCCTTAGCCAGAGAAGGCTCCGCACGCGGATACATGGGGCCTGACCCCTGTGTGGGGATCGCCCAGTGTGTCCGCGAAGGAGCTTTGGAGACCTGGATGGAGAGTCGGGCGGAGGAGGTATGGCGGACGGCTCCGGGGATGAGACAAACGAGGCTCATGATACATGGGCCTGCGAAGAGTCTCGCCAAGGGGCTGTTGTGTCTACCTAGGAAGGAGTGCAGGGCCCTGGTAGGATACTACACCGGGCACTGTAGGCTTAGACGGCACCTGACCCTGCTGAGAATTGCAGAGGAGGCGGAGTGTAGATGGTGCATGGAGGACGACGAGACTCCATACCATCTACTTACGGAATGCCCCGCCTTTGCGTGGGCAAGATTCAGAATCTTTGGCGTGACGTCGATCGAGCCAGATTCAGTGCGTCGTGTTAGTCTGAAGGAGATGCGGGCTTTCTTAAGGAGGACCGGCATCCTGGAGGTTCTCTAATGCGGGCTGGGGGCACAACGGGTCCAATTGGTGGCCTAAGTGCAAGGCCCGCTAGGGGCCACCCCTTCCATACTGATACTGATACTGATACTGAATTGTCGGCTATAAAACGGCGGCCTTTGAAATTCGCTGAGGTAAGAGAACATTTTTTAGGTTTTTTTACCTGTAACTGGTACTACTGGACAGGGATTAGCAATTTATTTGTTAGATTTCTTAAAATCATGCAATATTGACCTAGACGAATTACGAGGCGAAGGATATGATAATGGGGCTAATATGCGAGGAGAAAATATAGGCCTTCAAAAAAAAATATTGGACATGAATCCTCGTGCTTTTTACGTTCCCTATGCAATCGTGCTGCTCACACGCTTAATTTAGTAGTGAATGATGCCGCTAAAAGTGCCTTTGGAAATATCAAACTTTTTTTCCATTGTTCAGGAAATATATGTATTTTTTTCGGCATCAACTTCGCGTTGGGATATTATTATGTACCAGATACCTACATTAACATTACAACCTCTTTAAAATACGAAAGTAGAGTTGATGCTGTAAAAGCCCTTCGCTTTAACATGGAAAAAAATTATGATGCATTATATTTTATTTTTATGAATGATAAGTACGATAGTGATGCAAGAAACATGGCTACTTCATTATTGCTAAAACTAAAGTCCTACAAATTCGTATGTTCAGTTGTAATATGGTACACCATTTTGTCAAAAATTAATACTGTAAGCAAAATTTTACAAAAGTCAGACGTCATTCTCTATGAGGCAGTCAAAATGATCGCTTTAGTAAAAAATTATATAAGCGCATACCGTACAGACATTGCATTTGAACAATTTCTATTAGAATCAAAATTGATCGCTGCTGATTTAGATTGTGAACCGGAATTCACCGAAACTCTTCGCCTACGACCCAGAAAAAGACATTTTAGTTGTGAAGCTAAAGATGAGCCCATATTCGATTCAAAAACAAAATTTAGAATAAACTTTTATTTTTTATTACTTGAAACTGCTCTCTTACAATTAAATGAAAGGTTTAATTTATTAACAGAACATAACAACAAATTTTAATTTTTGCAAAATATTAACAGTTGACCGAAAAAAAACGCAATGTATGGACTTACCAAAAAACTTATTGTTTCAAAATAGATCGGATGTTGACGGAGAAGACCTATATAATGAATTGGAAATGTTGCCCTTATTTTTTATAAATAAAGATACAACACCTTTTGATGTATTGAACTATATTTACTCTAATAACTTAATGTCCGTGTTTCCTAATCTTTCAACATCTTTGCGCATATATTTAACACTTCCCGTAACAGTAGCAGCAGGCGAAAGGCCATTTTCAAAATTAAAATTAATAAAAAATTATTTACGATCAACGATCCAAGATAGATTAACAAATTTGGCCATAATAAGTATTGAATCCAAAATAGATTTCGAAACAGAGGATATTATTAAAAGTTTTGCCAATTTAAAAGCACGGAGAATTGAATTTAAATAATATACCTAAGTACTTACTCGTAGTTATTAGAATGTAGGGTTGTCATATTTTGTAATATTTAAAATGATACACAACTATGTTATATAGAAAAAAAAATTTGAATTAAAAAATAAAATTAAAAAAAAAGTTTTTTTTTGGAGGGGGGGGGGGGGG
>MU193203.1:0-13801 GCA_016904865.1 Pissodes strobi | reverse complement strand
GGGGGGGGGGGGGGGGCAAGCTGGTTTTCGCACCCCGGCGCATAATATAGACGGCCCTGTCCGTTCCCTGCCAGCTCGCCCGCCGTGTGTTGCGATCGCCCGCCATGTGTCGGGATGCGACCTTCAAATTTTACTCCCGGCGCGTGTTAAGAAGTTTCACTTCAAAAATATTCGTTTAATATTACATATGATGCATTATTTTTGGATTAATTTGCGTATATACACAAAATATAGGTTTGTGTTAGGCGCCAGCGGATAGGCTTGCCCCCGGCGCACAGATTTCTAGCTACGTCACTGGATATGATGCGAGGCTTCCCCTAATACGACATTTAAATATAAGCGAAACTGCATTAACTAGCTCCCAACAACCGAACTTCCCGGTTTAGTGTCTAATTAATAATTAAAAGCATCAAACAACACGAATCTCTAGAGGTTGATTGCAAAGATAAATATTAAAATTAAAACTCATAATTTCCATTGCAAAGACTCCGACTTCGGTACTATAACAAATTCCACAAAGGGCAAACAATCAGCGATCTCATAAAGGCTGTAGCAAAAAGTTGCCATCGGTAAAGCGAAATCGAAATCAATGGTTATATTTTACCCCCGTAACTAAATTGCCTTGCATGGCTCAAAAAAGCTACGATACATTTAATCGGAAATACAATAAAAGGATTACTTTGGCCGATAGTAAAAATCCCTAGAACAAATAACTGCGACGATTTTATTCGAATATAGATGCCCCAAAAGGTAAAATTTCTCGCATAATTTGGCTACTAGGTGAAGTGCGAAACGAATAACATAGTTAATTAAATTAAATAATAAACTAGGTCGGCCCAGTAGCAAACAGAACTATCAACTCGAACCAAATCCCTAATTAGGATGACGCCACGTCAATAAATTAAGCTATTACATTCAGTTCGATAGGGATGAAAAGCTAATTAATTAAAAAAAAAAACAATCAAATTAAACCCGGAAAACGCAAAACATAGCAAAACATCAGCATTTTATAAGGAAAACTTACCTCAGTCTTTGGGTTACACTTCACGACACAAGAGAGAACTGCCCAGCACTAAAAATGGCGGTTCTCACCAGTAAAAAAAAACCGTTTCCTAAATCCTTGCGTAAGCCAGCTTTTCCCGTATGGTACAACACTATACTTAATCAAGACGAAGTTCCAAACCTAGAACGGGAATAACTACCCGTTAGTCGACAAAATCCGCCACATACTAACTCGGCGTAGAGATATCAATTATTACATTCAGAACTAGGAAAAAGTGCAAATGGTACCGGGGCGTACCAAAACTTACTTATAATTAAAGACCAAAAACGGAAATGTCACACTCTACTTCATATATGAGTGACATAGACCTGTTGATCTCTCTTTGCGAAAGCCGTATTGGTTATCGCTGATTATTCTGTTGTTCGCGAAGTACTTGAGTAGTTGCTGATTGACTACACGTTCCATGGCTTTAGAGATTACTGGAAGCAAGGCAATTGGGCGATAGTTTGAGGGCGTGGTTTTCTTGCCTTTTTTGGAACAGGTTGCACTCGAGCGCTTCCACTAGAAGTATCGGCCACAGACTTTGGTGGTTCCTAATCTGAAAGGGGTGAGAATGGGGTTTGTTAGGTCACTCCCCAGTGATCAGCTCCAGACTTTGTACTTCGCTGTTCTCCAGCCTGGAGGAGGACGGTGGGATTAGATGGACCACATCCCGTGGCAACTCGAAGTGGCGGGGGCGTCACTCCACGTAATCAAATTGCTCTCACCAGTTTGACGTTCCTGCCTGCTAATACAATGCAGGCCCGATTATTATTGCCTTCGCGTCTTAAATTTCTCATTCTACACTCCTGAGGATTGAAAATCAGCGCTCAGGCAATTACAGTGTTTGTCTAAACGTTGGTTAATAATATACTAGCCGCGTTCGTTTTTGTCATCTTTTTCCTCGATTTGCTCTAACATTTTGACAGGCACGTGACTTGGATTTTCCTTTTAAATACACAGAACTCGTGACTGTCAAGTTTTCAGAGCAAATCGAGGAAAAAGATGACAAAAACGAACGCGGCTACTATGTAGATTAGCTAGGTTAGGTAAATACATGGGGTAAATCTGTTACTAATATAAATATCAAATGTTATTTGTTAACGTCGCCCATCTCCTTCAACACTTAGTTAATAAAGAGTAAAAAAGAAATATTTTTATAGGTTTAGTGATAGTATTCTATCTAATATATTAGCAATTGTGACAAAAGCTATAACCACCGTATGAGGCAATTTAGCGATTTATCGAAGTAAATAAATAAATGCAAATTAAATAACCGACCAATGTATTAATCGACTAATCTATAAATTAATTGGTAATGCTTCGATAATTATTGGTTAATTAACTATAGGATTATTATTAGTTAAATTGTGTTAATTTAAATTGATCGAATAAAAAACGGTTGCTCGTAAAAAAATACTCTCAAATGTTTGATCCTAATTCCAATGCATACTTTGTTAGGTGCCATACATTTAAAATTAATCGATAAGAATAGCTGCAGAAGTAAAAAATGCGTAATAGTAAATCATATTGTACAATATTTGTATTTAACTTCCTCTTTTACACAAAACGTTTTTTACAGTTCATAATTTGTACACTAGTTAGGTACTCATTAAAACAATAACTAATTAAAAACCCAATATTGGACTAATTGGAAAGTCTACTTTATAACTGACTATTGTAATGTTAAGAGAACATCCTTTTAAGCCAAGTGCAATATTTTTTCTCTTGTCTGCAGCTAGGAGTGGGAAAAATAATCGATTACAGTGTTCGATAATCAGTTCATGGAAATATTAGATTATTTTAATCAACTATTAATGAATATTTTCGATAATCGCCCCTCTAGCTGAGAGAAGGTAGTAGGCAATGCCGGCAGATTTTTAGGATCCAATAATTACACCGTCAAGTTTTTTTTATACTCAGTGATAGGAGTTAGGGGAAAAATGTGATGTGAAAAATATTGATTTCATTGATAGCAGTATTTCTTGTTTTAGATCTAAGAAATTTAAGTTGGTTATTTCTTAATGCCAACCAATTCGACGATTTAGAAGGCCAGCTCCCATATGAAGCTCCCAACCTCAAAATGATACATGCCTCTGAAAATAGGTAATAGATTTTTGCTTTTTAAGAGAATAATGTTCATTCAGAAAAATAAAGTGGCGCTGTGGTAAATATTTTCTACCAAGATATGTCATTGAATGCAGGGTAGGTAAATAAGTTGAATGAATAACATAATGAAGAAGTAATAATTAAACAACGAGGGTAATAAGAAACTTATTACAAACGACTGAGTTTACAGCGAAGCCTGTAACTATCCGAGTTGTGTATTAATTTTTTCCACGTCAGATTGCTATAATATACAGTTACTTCTAAAAAGTGTGAAGTTCATGAGTTAAACTTCGGATATTTATGCTTTATGCATAATAAACTTTGAGTACAAGGCCCACCATGAAGATGGTTTATTTTTTTTTTTGGCAAGCTCTTCAATATATACTAAAAGTACATTATCTTAATTGTTCTCTTTTTTATCCAACCGCTAAGTCTATAAGTTTCTTGAAAACGTTTGCATATCGGCTTTTCGATTTTTGTGACAAAATATTATTGAAAATTTTTAACGCAATTTTCGTTATTTCGGGAAATGTATTATTGTTCTCAACATTGCTTTCAGAATAGGATATTTCAATAATAGGTTCTTTAAAGACACACATAATAGCTAGGTATTTGAAAACCATAAATGCTATAAAATAAAATCTACCCAATTCTGGCACGTCTGTGTCAAAAAAATCAACGACGAGCTGACTACATCGTTTAGCTACTAGGTTGAGGGTTGGAACCTTCGGCAATATGCACTAAAACTCAGTTTTATCCACAATACCGAAACAGAATTATTGCACTCGCCGCGCGCTTCGCTAACCACCATCATCAGGAAATGATTAAAACTAAACTTAAAATCTACCTAACTCTCTTTTCTACTAACTCTTTGCTTAATCAAGGGGAAACAAAAGTACATTATCTTAATTGTATATTGTGAATTAATTTTAAATTTTAAATTGTTATTCTATGATTATATGCATTTTAAGACCCTTTACACACTATGTAAAAATCGATCTTTCCTATTGGTCGATCCATCTCGTATTACATATGTCTTCGTGATGCAATCGATTTCTGTCAAGAGCTCTCGTGGTGTAGAGGGTTAGACAACTGGTTCACACCTGGAGACGGCCCGGGTTCAAACCCCGTTTTTTTATTTTTTTTTAAGATTATGTTTCTAAACAGTTTTTTTCTTGATTTGGGTATGTCTTGGGTTAGCACCTGGTTAGTTTCGTTTTCTTGAGCCCCCGTAGCGAGCGAAGCGAGCGGAGGGCCATGCGGATAGATCAATAAGAGAGGCCGATTTTTATATTGATTTTTCTGTTCTACCATACTTTAAATGAGCTATGTGTTCTTTGAATCTCGTTTGTATAGATCTTCTAGTTTGCCCAACATCAGTAGCGAATCCAGAATTTTGGTCTAGGAGGGGCTGAGGTCATAAAAAGTTATATTGTCGTGACGTCTCCAAATTCTGTTAGATTGAAACAAGGTGGTTTCTTAATCTTTTATTTATATGTTAGGTACTTGAATTAAGATTTTAGAAACGTGACGATGAAATACAAAAAGTATAAATTTGTTTATTATTATTATATTATCAAATAACAACACATATTATAACAAATCACAATATAATATTTATTCGACGCTGACGGCTTTTTTGAGCTAATTTGTTGAGCACCTCAGCAACATTTATGTCGATATTAAAATATATGTTCATAAGGGCCCCTGTTGTTATTCTCAAGTACGTATTTAATCTTCTCATTAAGCTGTAGCTTTTTTCCGCAGTTGCTGTTGTCACTGGTATTACTGCAACTATTCTCTGTGTTCTAGCCACACCTATATATCTAAGTAGTTATAAGTTTAATTAGTTTATAATTTAGTTATGTTTTCTTATTTAATTCAACTTCATATTTTCCATGCTCAAACAACATATATTATTGTTTAAATATATCGGGTTGCATATATTCGCGATAATAGTTGTTGGACGTATTTTACTTGAAATCCCAAATACGCGCGCACGCACGGAACGTCGCGCGCCACCCGAAGCGGTACGACACATGGTACCATAGAAGTACAACAGAGCTCGACTCGATCTAAAAAAACCTAAGACAGCTTCCTCCGAGAAAACCCGCACGTATTTTCCGACATTCTACACGGTGTGTCTTGTAATCGCCGGTGCTGTGATACGTAACTGAAGGGACCTACGGTAAGTTAGCTCCAACAATCCGTACGATCTTTTCAGGGTTTTCCAATTCATTCTAAACTCATATAATTTCAATTGTTACGTTCGGTAACACTCTGTATGTATCTTTATTACATCTACTCATCATCATCACATATCATCTCGATAACCGACGATTTGGTGTCTGTAAATTCACTCCGTTGCATTCAGCACGTACTTGTTTAGTATTAATATAAGGGTGCCATTTTCAAGTAAAATTTGACCAACAGATCAAAATCATTTATGTTTCCTGAGATATATAGATATTCTATCTTCCTTTACCAAACAGGTAAAAGAAGATAGAATATCTTTATGAACTAAATACCTAAACTGAATTTCTGTAACCATGGCATCAAAAAATGGGAGGAATATAGAAATGCGATAATATGAGCATTTTAAAAGATCCTTTACACAAGTAGAGCACTATGTAAAAATCGACCTCTCCTATTGGTCGATCCATCTCGTATTACAATGTCTTCGTGATGCAATCAATTTGTGGCAAGAACTCTCGTGGTCGGGAGGTTTAGATGGTTGGGTCTCACCTGGGCCCAGGTTCAAAACTCGTTGCTTTTTGTTATTTATTTTTTAAGATTATGTTTCTAAACAGTTTTTTCTTGCTCTATTTGTGTAACGGATAATATGAAACTCGGCCATCATGGTTCGAGCCATTCGAGACTATCAGCGCTCAAAGTAACGTTGCCAAGTTATTTTAAAAGAAGTCAAAGTAAGGAAAAACAGTAACAAGTTTAGTGAGTGATACTACAAAAAAAATCTGGGTTTGTTTCTGGGGGAGGGTGCATCCCCATAGCCCCCCTCTGGATTCGCCTCTGCCGAACATATTTTTGGTCCCAATCCATGCATCCAATTTCGTATATTCCACTTTTTTCTAATAATATTTACCACCCTTAGACTACTCTATATACTCTAAGGGACCACCTAATAATTTTTTAATGTTAAACTGAGTTTGGTATACTCATTTTAAACCTACTTCCGTAAAAACCTTTTGGAGTTCTCTAGTATACTGAGGATTATATGGTATCTAAACATATTTTGTATTTTCATCCTGATTAACGAAATAAGTGGAATCACGAATGGTCCTTCTAAAATAGACTACTTTATTAGTCTATTTATTAAGTTAGTATTGAAACCATTAACTTTCGCTATATTCCTAATTGTTTCATTTTCATTATTAAATATTTCTCTGCTGAGAGGAAAGTTAACCATACGGTGCACCAAAAAATGAAAGCTGGCCATTTTGTGTTGGTCGCAGTGGAAGGAGTCATTAGGAATATATCGGTTAGTGGCAGTACTTTTTCTCTAATATCAAATTCTAGTGTGTTATTATCGTTCCTAATCACTAAAGTATCCAAAAATGGTAGTAGGCTATTCATAAGTAAATTTAATGGTGGGGAAACGATTGCTTAGTTTGGTTGTAAAATCTTCAATATTAGCGGTTTTTGTGTCGAGAATCGCGAAAATGTCATCCACATATCTGTACTTGGAAAATATTCGAACTCCTGACTGATTTAATTCAAATTTACTAATGAAAAGATTAGCTAAGAGCGGCGATTCAGTTGTTGGTAATAGTTATTTTTATATTGGAAGTAATTTTGATCATGCAAAGTTTGTTTAAAGTTAAATATTCTTGTTTGATTTCGTTATCATAACTGTTCACCTCAAGTAATTCACCAAGGTTTTGCAACGTATGTGGGATTGTTACACTAGGGGACAATGAGCTAACATTAAACAAGATTCAAATTTCACCTTCATTAAGGATCGTACCTTAATTTTTGTATGAAATCTAAGGAATTTAGTACTCTTGAATTCTGTGGTTTTATAGGAAAATTTTCAAACTGGTTTGCTAGCCACTTGGATATATTATAAGTTGGCGATCCTATTGGGACGCATTCATTGCCTTCCTAGGTTTATGAATCTTGGGAAGATAATCAATATAGTTTTTACATAGTAGGATTGCTCACAGATAATTTGTATTTAATTTGATCAGAAATAAGGTTGCTACATTTTTTCAAAGTGTTTTTAACTTGTGTTAACATCATCTTTGGTAACGGATTCCTTGAGATTTTCTTTGGATTTGGATTCGATTAAATTATCAACTCGCTTTTGTTCTAATATAACAATCTTATTATTACCTTTGTCAGCTTTTAAATAGCAAACACCTTTTATCTTTAATATCTCGATTACACTTTTTCCTTTTCCAGGACGAGAGTTAACATTATTATTAATTACATTTTTTGAGATCTAATTCCTGGATGCTTCTCTAACAAATCCTTTAGTAGAGTCAGGAAGATGTTGAATAGAGCTTTATATTACCTACAATATCAAGTAAGTTATCCTTTGGTGGAGTCAATGCAAAACTCAAACCTGTATTTAAAAGATCTACTTCACCTTTATCAAATGATTGAGAAGGAAGGTTTTTCACAATGTTTACGACTTCCTGAGAACTATCAGACTTAGGTTTCCTTTTCCTGAGTTTTTTTAAGTTTCTTATTATTCTCATTTGTCCTTTCGACTACTTAATAGTTTCTTAATGTTAAAATAGTTTAGTATACTAATTTTAAACATACTTCCTTAAAAATCTTTTGAAGTCCTCAGCTGACAAAGGTAATAAGGTTGTTATATTAGAGCAAAAGAGAATATTTTCAACCAGTTGAGACTTAATTTAATCGAATTCGGGCCCTATAACAAAATCTCAAGGAATCCGTTATCTAAGATGATAACACAAAGTTAAAAACACTTTGAAAAAATATAGCAACCTTATTTCTGATCAATTAAATACAAATTATCTGTATGTAATCCTACTATGCCGAAACTATATTGTCTTCCCAAGATTCATAAACCTGGGAAGACAATGCGTCCCATATTCTCGGCAATAGGATTGCCAACTTATAATATATCCAAGTGGCTAACAAACCAGTTTGAAAATTTAGTTATAAAACAACAGAATTCAGGGGTACTAAATTCCTAAGACTTCATAAACAAAATTAAAGGTACGAACCTTAATGAAGGTGAAATTTTAATCTCGTTTGATGTTAGCTCATTGTTCCCTAGTGTACCAAACCCACAGACCTTGCAATACCTTGGTGAATTACTTGAGATGAATAGTTTTGATAACGAAATCAAATAAGAATATTCAACTTTAACCAAACCTTGCACGGATTAAAGTTATTTCCAATATAAAAACAACTATTACCAACAACTTGAAGGCACGGCAATGAGCAACTGTTTATCGCCGTTCTTAGCTAACTTCTTCATGAGTAAATTTGAAAATGAAATCAGTCAGGAGTTCGAATATTTTCCAAGCGTATGGTACAGGTACCTATGTGGATGACATTTTCGCGATTTTCGATACAAAAACCGCTAATATCAAAGATTTTGTAAACAAACTAAACAACCGTTTTCCCACCATTAAATTTACTTATGAAGTCGAGAACAAAGGCCAACCACCATTTTTGGATACTTTAGTGATTAGGAACGATAATAACACACTAGAATTTGATATTTATAGAAAAAGTACTGTCACTAACTGATATATTCCTAATGACTCCTTCCACTGCGACCAACACAAAATGGCCAGCTTTCATTTTTTAGTACACCGTATGGTTAACTTTCCTCTCAGCAGAGAAATATTTAATAATGAAACGGAGATAATAACGAATATAGCGAAAGTTAATGGTTTCAATACTAACTTAATAAATAGACTAATTAATACACATTTGTATAGAAAGACCATTCGTGATTCCACTTCTTTCGTTAATCAGGATGAAAATACAAAATATGTCTCGATACCATGTAATCCTCAGTATACTAGAGGACTCCAAAGGGTTTTTATTGAAGTAGGTTTAAAATTAGTATACCATATTCAGTTTAACATTAAGAAATTATTAGGTGGTCCAAAGGACAAAATTGAAATATTATTAGAAAAAAGTGATGAAATGAAATTGGATGCATGGAGTGTAACCAAAAATATGTTGGGCAAACTAAAAGATCTATACAAACGAGATTGAAAGAACACATAGCTCCTTTAAAGTATGGTAGAACAGAAAAATCAAGTGTTGCCGAGCATGTTTTTGATAATAATCATACAATAACAATTAAAAATTTTAAATTAATTTATAATATAACTGATAGGAAATTATTAGACGCATATGAAAGTATGGAAATTATTAAATGTAAGAATAATTAAAGTAGAGATAGAGGGCCTATTCCGTATAGTCCATTGTATTGGTTGTTCGGGCATGACTAGTGGGTTTCCAGGATTGGTTCCTTTGGTTCCGCTTGATTAAGCAAACAGTTAGTAGAAAAGAGAGTTAGGTAAATTTCAAGTTTAGTTTTTTCATCCCCTGATGATGCTAACATGGTTAGCGAAATGCGCGTCGGATGCAATAATTCTGTTTCGGTATAGTGGATCCATTTTAGATCGTTTATCTAACCTACCGAATGATCGAGGCTCGGTCACCAAGGATATGGGTTGCATTTACTCCATGTTAATTCTGCAACTGTCGCATAATATTTATTACGTAACAGCTTCCATTGTCACTACGTTATAGTACGCGTAAGATGGAATTTACTTCTTTAGTTGACGATTTTGGTATAATAGTCATTGATACATTAGTAGAAAAATATCATTACATATCAAATAGGTTGCTAACTATGATTTTCTTAAAATAAAATGGAGCGCATGACCTATTAATACTTGTTTTAAAATCTAAAGTAATCATTTGCAAGCTTACACTTTAAATAAGTAGATAGGTACTTGGTCAAAAAAAAAGTCCCCTGGATGGAACCGATCACCTTTCTTTATCTTCCAGTTTCAATCAGTTAAGAATACACCTACCAATTCTTACACGAACATTTGGCCAGTGCAACAGTTGCTTGCCTATATATGCATCTTCAATAAGACAATGTTCGGCCCCTATCGTATCTAAGAGTTATAATCATTCATAATTAGCTCTGGGATGAATTAACTAATTTGCTCTTAATATTTTAATGGTTTTGAAATCGGTACTCTCAATTTCTGCGATCCCAAAGCTGTACACCACAACTGGATAAACAAATGCTGCGATCGCAGTGGAATTATATTTGAATATCAATAATTTTATTGACTCCAAAATTATCAAAACTTTACTAAAATAATATTTTATAATCATTGTTTCTGTTGTTCTATCCAAGGACCCTCCTCAAATCCCAAATATATCTGCACTAGGTATACAGTTCTTCATTTACTAGCTCTAATCTACATCTGCTCTTTCACATTGACCCTTTCTCCTTCTAGTTATCATTTAATCTAAAATCTAACGTTTGTCACCTTGGAGAATTTTTCAGGCTTGATCTCATCAGAAGATTTCTCAGTTCCTCGTCACTCTTTTAAACAAGTTTCAAATCATCGACGCACTGTAAACGGGGGCGACTTTAAGTTTGCAAGGTCATTGATCAAACCTCATATATTTTATATAGATGGCTCTACAAGGATAATTTCGAAGCACCAGTCGCGTGCTTGCAATGTAGGCAACAAAGCATTGATTATTCTAGTAAAGTAACATGTATAAATGTATTTCCTTATCTTCTTCTTCTTCTTCTTCTTCCAATGTCCTATCCCTTATGGACGTTGGCTATTAATATGGCGATTCGAATTTTATTAGCAGCTTGTCTAAACAATTGGATATATGATATACTAAACCATTTCCTTAGATTTTGCATCCAAGAGTTTCTCCTTCTACCTGGATTCCTTCTACCGTTCACCTTGCCCTGAAGGATAAGTTGCTGAAGGCGATATTTGTTGTGTCTCATCAGAAGTATTCCAGTTTTCTTTTCTCTATCATGAATGTAATTTATTGTTGTTTGCCGATTCTTCTGAGTTCTTCTTCGTTTGTAACGTAATCATTCCAGGATATTCTGAGAACACGCCGATATATCCACATTTCAAAGGCCGAGATCTTTTTCATAAGTTGTTCTGTCATGATCCAGGCTTCCACTCCGCATAGCAAGACTGTGAATATGCAGCATTTTATTTATCACTCTGATTTTTAGTAGTGAGATGTTTCTTTCGGTAAATATGTTTTTCATTCTAATAAAAGTTGATCTTGCTTTCTCAATCCTGGATTTGATTTCAGTCATGTCCCATTGATTGTGAACGATTGTCCCTAAATATGTATATTTTTCAACGTGTTCTATAGGTGTTTGGTTCAGTGTAAGTCTTCCTATTGGTATTCGTTATTTGCTAATGCACATCCATTTTGTTTTTGAGACATTTAGTTCTAGTCCGAATTCCTCGGATATATCGTTCAATTTTTGTAGTAGACTTTGAAGATCTTCAAGACTACTAGATATGATGGCAGTATCGTCCGCATATCTAATGTTATTGATGAGTTCTCCATTCATTCATTTCCTTATAGCCACTATTATTACAATATTTATATTGCCCTTAAAGGTAACATGTACCTCTAAAAATACGATTTTTCTTCTAGAGATTATTGAGGGCGGTCCATAAGATAAACTTGAACATCCTCCGTATATGTGTATTTCGGAGGAACGTGCATTAAAAAGGGATACAACCATGAGCCAACGCGTGCTCGGATTTGGATTGTCCATTGCCGCATCTGGTTTGATTAGAGATCTCATGAAGCTTGTCCAGGGAAATAAAACTGAAAATGCGGGAGCTCCCCATATATTAGGTGATGGTTGATAAATTTCGAAGCTATTTCGATAACAATAGAGTCTTATTAAATATATTTTTTAAAACTGCGAAACTGCGTTATGATATGCAAATTCAGAAAAAAAAGCGTGTTTTACAGTAGTCATGGTGGAATTGAGAGGTTTCCCGTTCAAGAAATTGCAAGAGGTAAATCAAGCAGTGAAAGAAGATTTTTGCAAAGTAGCAGGGCTGTTCATTCGTAAGCGAACCCTGGTGACTGGTAGACACCAGTCCTACCTTGGCTAAGCGAAATCTTCTTGCATAGAACAATAATAGTGCAGTTCATTTCTATTTAAGCTTAAGTTTATATTCGAGTTCGGGTTTTGATTAAGTCGGGCAACTTCTGGTCATACCTAGAATAATCTATTGAAGACAACACTGCAAATATTTTAATTTGGCATCAAAATATTCGCCTGCTTTGTCTATATTGTAAGATATGGTGTGACCTCTTCGGTCTCAGGACGTAAATTGGAACAAATGCCAAATAAGTGATCCTAATAAAGCTGAAAAGCCCTAAAAAGACTCTACGTTTCAGGTGCTGTAAAAAATAATTATTTTGTATAGAAACTTGTCTATATTGACATAAGATAAGAAGTTAAACCACAGCTTATTCACTACCAGCTAGTCATCTACCGAAATCGGAAAGTTGGAGTGTTGTGCACTGCGCGTACCTGGCAGTGCCTGAGCGGTTCAGTTCCACGGTATCGTGATTTTTCAAGACAAAGTAATGACACGGAGCGAAGTGAATTTAAAATGAATTTTCGCCTATTGCCCTAAAAAGTCCGGAAATTTCGGATTTTCATACAGTTTTGCCATTTAAAATCGTTTTTAAACGGATTTTAGACGATAGAACAGCATATTTTAAATTAAACGAACTGTCAAAAGTATTATTCAGTTGCCCAAACGTTTAAAACAATATTAAGTCATGGCCCTCTTCTAAAATTTTCACTTGACTTTCCCAAATCAAAGGATGCCACCGCAAGTTAACTAACTGGTAGTGAATAAGCTGTGGTTAAACCATTACCAAAAGCAACCATCGTAATTTCCAGATATTCCTATAAAATTTGTAAAAAAAATCCAGTAATTGGCAAAAAATAAAATATCAGAAAATATTGCAGGAAAATATCAATTCTATTGAAAAGACAAATTCATCGTATTGCAAGGAATTAAGTTGTCAGTAGCGAATCTACCATTTTAATATAACCGGGTACCTATAAACAAAAATTGAAAATATTTAACGAATCACGAAATATTAATGTTAACCCATTTTGTAGGTTAGTTAGAGTTCCTCCACAAATATCCAATTATCCCAGTCTTGAAACTGTTTTTTTGAACACTAACGAATTAACGTCATTAGACGGAGCTCTCTCTGGATGCAAAGCTCTAAAAAGGATAGATCTGAAATCAAATCAAATACAAACGGTGAGTAGATAATAATGTTTAATATATTATATATATTTTTAATATGCAATACGTTTAACCTATCTTTTTTGCAATGTGTTATGCAAAATTACATTAAATAATTGATGAATTCATTATAGATGTTTAAAAGAAACAGAGGTACGAAAGACTTTAACTTAGCAACATTATGTTTTATGTGAAAGCAGTATCAGCTCGGCAAACGGCAAATTATTTAAAAATTAAAAAAATATCCTTAATTTCCATATCTGAAATATTAAACCAAATACTAAGCAATTATTGTTAGATTTTAAAATAAAAAGGAAGTTTTTTGTGG
>JAEQML010062028.1:0-24956 GCA_016904865.1 Pissodes strobi | reverse complement strand
ACTAAATGTGCAACTTATGAAATCTGTAAAAAACCTAGTGTACATTTCTCTTGCAAAGCTATTTGACCAGTGCATTTATGAGTGTCTTTCCGGGGGACCAGAAGAGACTCGTGAACAGACGTCTTATTACACCTATGCTTAAGAAGGGAGATAAATAACAGGTTACAAACTATAGGCCAATTTCATTACTGCCCATTATATCAAAAATATTTGAAAAGATCATTTCAAAACAACTTGTTGAACACTTTGAGACCAACATTTTTTTCAGTGACCATCAATTTGGCTTCAGATTAAAGAAGAGCACAGTAATGGGAGTTCTTGAGCTCGTGGATGCAGTTATGGACTCATTTGAAGACTTATAATATTGTGATGCCCTATTCTGCGACCTCAGCAAGGCTTTTGACTGTGTCACACACTTTCTCTTATTAGAAAAATTAAAGTTGGTGAAAACAGTATAAAATTGACGTGGTCATACCTTGCTGACACGTGTCAGAAGAGGGTGCAGGTGAGTGGAATGTTATCTGCGGAAGGGCTCTTTGATATTGGGCCAAATTCTGTTTCTGATTTTCATGACTGATCTCCCACTTAGCTTTGAAAGTGCCACATTTGTGCTTTTTACAGACGATACAACTGTTGGAGTGTGTAGTGAAACTGTGGGAGAGTGGTTCCTATCAAATCGCTTGCTTCTTAATACAGAAAAGACCCAAAGCATGATATTTTCGCTGAGAGAGATCAGTGGGGACCAATGCGAATCTGTTTGGATTCAAGATTGATCTGGAAGCCTCAGATTGTGGGGTTGTGTGATAGACTTAGGTATGGGGTTTTTGCTTTGAGGAGTCTAGTGGGATGTGTATCCTAGGAAACACTGAGAATTGCATGTTTTGCTATTTTCCACAATAAAATGACTTATGCTGTTTTGGCCTGGGGTGGTTCATCGCATTCGGCCCGCGTTTTTGGGCTCCAAAAAAGGGCACTGAAGTTCATATCGGGTCTGAGTTACAGGGAGGATTGCAGGGTTGCATTTACACAGTTGGGTGTATTAAGTATTGACTTTTCCCTGTAAATATATACTGGAATACGAGGAGTAAACCACCTTGGAATTATAGTGTACAAGCACATGGGATTCCGTGGGATTCCGACGGAATTCCTCAACTTTTTGCTATAACAGACGAAATAATAATTTTGCCTAGACCGTTATAAATACGTATTTTAAATTAATCAAAAGGTTCGCCTGCCGATGCAGGCGGTCTACCGATTACAGAAGACACCGCAGTTACGTTCTACTATTCTAGGAAGAAAAAGCGATTGCCCCTTACTTTTTTTGCATTTTTGCATCGAGAACGTCATACTAATTTTCTGTGCCAAAATATATGGAACAAACGGTTTATTTTCCTAGAATAGTAGATCGTAACCGTGGTGTCTTCTGTAATTGGTAGACCGCCTGCATCGGCAGGCGAACGTGCTGGTTCAAAACGTTCAGGTCGGTCTTCCAATCCTCATCATATGAGACTAACAGATACAGGCAAAGTTCAGGGTAAAAATAAAACAATTTTTCAAAAAATTCAAATTTTTTCGAAATATTTCGATACAGAAAAGTCATACGACTTTTTCGACGCGAAAATCCAACTCAGCGCACCCAAGAGCCCCCTCATGTGATATTCGAAATTTAAAAGATCATCCCCCTACGATATTCCCTATTTCGTGCCGAGATCTGAAGAAAAATGCTAGATTTTGAGACAAAAATTACATTTTATCGAATACCTGCCTTATTCGAACTCCTATCGAAAAATCGTGTAGGAGCTTGTCGATCGACCTTAAGATGCCGCAGAGACTGGCGCAAACCGATTTGAAATATCTCTTTTCATTACCGAGCTAATAAAGAGAATATAAAATCACGTTTGGTCAATTTTCAAAAAAACGAAACGTCGTGCGATCAAACTGGATAAGGCACATTATATTACCCGACGAGGCCCATCTTTTTCCCATTTAAAGTTTCCCTTTAACTCTTACCGTTTTCGAATTATAGCCGATTTAATGAAAATCTTTTTTTTACTATATTTTTAATTATACACCCGTGAATTTTTCCGAGAAACTTTTTGACAAAAAAATATCCGTTTTTATGACGGAAACGATTAAATGGACCCCATTTACATGTCACTAACGTAAAAATAAAAATTTAAAGGCATATACAGGGTGGTAAAAAAAATAATTTTTGAAAAAATTCCCCTTTTTTCGAAAAATAAAGCCAATATGTATATTTTTTAAGTTCAACGACTCACATACATGCTAAAGGCTGTCGAATTACACATTTTTGGTGGTATGTATTTTTTCGGTATCACTGGTAGTTTTCGAGCTACGACTGTTCTCGAATTTAAACGGCCGATTTCTCGAAAACTAAGAATATTGTCTTTTTTTCGTAAAGAACCTTTTTTGTCGGCCTTGAGATCCTCTAACTGCTTGCCGAATTTCAAAGCGATCGAAAAAAAGAGGCGATAGGTTCCACCGAGAGTTCCGGTTCCTATGGGACAAAATGAAGCTTAGGTCGATATAAAAATCCGATTTGTTTCGTTTGCCAAAATTCTTCTCTTTTTTACCGGAACCTACCCGTTAAAAAACGTGTCGCGATTTCCCCCACTTCTCGATAAATTTTGGGGAAACGGGGGGTGAGGAGGGGGGAGGTACCCACTAACTGGCAAACCGAGACTCTGCATCGCAGAGTAAGTTTTTTTCATCAGAATTTCGCTCCGAGCTCCCGTTTAACCAGATATCGCAAAAAACCACGCGATTTCCATATTACCCCGAGTATTAACCCCAAAACCCCTTTAAAATCGAGCCCCGGCATTGCCGATTTAATTCCAGGTAGCACCCCACCTGATACAACTACCATGAAAATATAGACCCTGCAGGTCATCTCCTTATACCGGAACCTACCGATCAAAAACCGCGCGGGCGCCTATTCGCCGGATAGGTTCCACCGATTTAGGTGCCGATCTGGGATTATATTTCAAGGGACGAAAGGAAACGATTCAACGTTAAAAAATTTCGATTATTTTCGGCTCCTACCGCGAAACCTGTCGGCGGTAGGTTCTCGCCAAGGTCGGATTCGAACTGGGCGTCGTCGCAAACCCCCCTAACCCAAATTTTTACCCTCTAGGTCGAACGACACCCTACAAGAGTCCCTATTTAAAAGCCACTAGGAGACTTAGCCACTTAAAATTTTAGGTGGGGGTTCGGACCGATACACTCCATCCCCGAACACGCTAGCTCGAAATTTAGGTTAAAAAAAGCCGGTAGAAGCCGAATTTTCGGTAGGTTCCAAATACGAAAAAATCCGTCTCCTAAATATAAAAAAGCGTTTTTCTTCGAAATAATATTTAGGGGTCGAAAACCACGATGTTCCACTTTTGGAACCTATGGGGCGAGCCTTCTCGAAATAGGTGCCGCGGATTGAAAATCGCGCGGAGTACTTTTTTTACGTCTAATCCGTACGGAGGACATTTTTTGGGACTCGTTCCGAATAAGTTATTTTTCGATTTCGTCCGGCTCCTACCGTGAAACCTATCGGAGGTATGTTCCCGCCGAGGTTAGGTTATGTTACAATATGTTTAAGTTTTAAAATATAAATTTTAATACATATAAAAGGTGTTTTTTTAACAGGTTTTAACATATAAATTTTTTGACAATCTAACCCTTTGTGCTCTGTTATATTTATTAATATAGTGTAGGCATTTTGAAAGTTATCAATGTGTTTTTGATTAAAGCTTTAAACAAATTATGCTTCCAATATTAGAGTTTTATTTGTGGGATTCCATGGGATTCCGTGGGTTTCCATGGGATTCCGATAGAAAGTGGGATTCCGATGTACAGATTTTTGAAGGTGCTTTACTCCTCGATGGTGACCAATGCGAATCTGTCAGATTTCTTGTAGTAGATCTGGATTCAAGATTGATCTGGGAGCATCAGATTGTAGGGTTGTGTGATAGACTTAAGTATAGGGTCTTTGCTTTGAGAAATCTAGTGGGATGTGTATCCCAGGAAACACTGATGAGAATTGCATATTTTGCTATTTTCCACAGTAAGATGACCTATGCTGTTTTGGCCTGGGGTGGTTCATCGCATTCGGCCCGCGTTTTTGGGCTCCAAAGAAGGGCTCTGAGGTTCATGTTGGGTCTGAGTTACAGGGAGGATTGCAGGGTTGAATTTACACAATGGGGTGTATTAAGTATTAGCTTTTCCCTGTGCATATATCCTGGAACACCTCTTGTACATAAAAAAAAATAATAGGGACAAATATAGAACATATGAGAGCCTCCATAATCATAACACTAGGGGAAGGTTCAATCTGGTTGCACCCTATAGCAGACTGGAAAGGTAACAGTGTAGGCCAGATTTCCTTGGTGTCAAACTTTTTAACAAATTACCTTCACAAGTCAGGGAACTTCCCTTTAAGTTCCCCCTAAGTTTAAAATGTTAGTCAAGCTTTAACTAACTTTAAATGAAATGCCTCCAGCTCTAAGCATGAAAAATAATTAGAAATGTTAGTTTTAGGTTTGTTAGGGTTCAGTAGGTTCATTTTCTGTTGAAAAGAAGCAAAATATGCAAGATTAATTATAGCCAATCCAAATCTAAATACGTTTTATATACTTTTTGTCTAAACTATGGTTGCTAGAAATATTCTTATAATAATGGGTATGATGGAGTTGTAGTAAAGAATATCTACCTATAATGGGTTCCTTATGTTTGTGTGTGAAATTAGCACCTTTTTTGCTCCAGCACCTTTTTCCTAATGGGCTAAATTTGAGTTAATGTTGGTTGGTTGTGATGGTTTGTCATCGAATTAGCGAACGCCAATAAAAGTTAATTCAAATCAACCACAAGGTGCTGCATGAACCAATTTGCGAGCCAATTTGGCTACATGCAGTACTGGGTATGTCGAAGTTCAATGTTTTTGACGGCAGTTTACTGGAAATCAATGAGATAATATCTTCAGAAAATAATATGGATTATTGAAACATTGTATACAGTTTTACTTACTTTTTGCAATTCTTGGCTTCCTAGGCGATATTTTTAAGTTGGATTTATAGATTGACATAACACTTGACATAACATAAGCATAGCATAAGCATAAGAAGTTAAACATTCATATTTAAATTAGACAATTTATAGATCGACATAACATAAGCTTGACATAAGAAGTTGACCAATATTCAACTTTTTATGCTGTGTGCTTATGTTCGACCAATGAAAACACAGAATTTTAATTGTGCCTATTTAACTTTTGAGAGAATGACATATTATGCCATGTTCAATAAAGTTTGGTGTTTTGGCTTTTTGAATGCTTGTTCTTTTTGAGAATGGTAAGGATTTATAAATTAATATACATAAGACTCTATAATATACTTCTTTAAAAAATTTTAAACAAAATTATGAAATTTGTAAGGTTGGTATTTGCGATTTACGGCTCAGGCGCAACATAACATAAGCCTATATCTATAAACGGACCATTTCTTGTAATGTGCTTATGCAATGTTATGCTTATGTTATGTCAATCTATAAATCCAGCTTTACCATTTCATACGACATAGCATGGCATGTTCATGTTGTTTACACTGGGCACGTTTACATTATATGCTTTTCTGTGATATTATCCATGTTTTTCCAGAGCTTAGATATAACTAAAGCATATAGGTAAGGTATGACAATTCTTTCCTACTTGCCAAATACACAAATAATTTATTCAACCGAATTTAAAAAAATTATTTAAATAATAAGCCAATGAAATTATCTGTCAATGCCAATATTTACTTTTTTTTAAGATGTGACTAATGCGTGGACAGACGGATCTTTTAAATTATTTTGTTTTCCCTTTCATTAAGGCCAATAATTTAAAATTATGCTCAATATTAACTTTTTATGTGTAAACATCCTACCCGGCGGTATAAGGGTAAATCTCCGCAAATGGGACGGAAATGTGCATGCGGATGGGGACGGAAATGTGTAAACGGCTGTGACATCATAACCATGCGCAGTGATTTTATACATATCGATATAGGATATGTTTACACATCAGTGTCTCCAGTACTAGCAGACTCGCTCTTTTTTGAAGTATTCAATTTCGGAAGATATTCATTCATCTATACTTACCAAAACTTCGTTAAGAACACTCTTATTTAAAGCAGACATTATTTAACTACTAGCTTGGGTTAGTTACTGCAGATTAGGCCAGGCACCGAAACAATTAACCCTGTAACCGTCGCGTCCTTGCAATTGATCTACAGTTCAATGGATTCAACTAACGCTAGAAGTGGGATACAAAACTCCAGGGCATTATTATATAGGCTTCTAAATCATACACCGCTTTTACAGGTAGAAAAATTAGCAATTACTGATTTATGGCCTCAGTGTTTAGGCGAAATGATACCTGCTGAACCTATACCTACAATATTCAAGGCCGTTTGCCATGTAGGTATCGATTCACAATAGGTTTTTGTGCATTATTGGCGGTATTATAGTAATGAATTAATGATTGATCCCCGAATAACCTTGGCAATATTTCTTGTAGTGGAATGGAAAAATTCACGTTCCCATTACTCATTGAGACAGAAGAAAATTTCAACACCATCGCCAACCAATAACTAAAATCACTGCATTACATAGATAAGTATTAAGGGGGAATTACTTTACATGCATTACGCAACAAACCGAACCGTTGATTTGACAGAGGCTCCGTCCATCCAGAACAATACCAAAATTAACTTAGCCAAATATTGAAATCGTCTTACCTGATCTATTCAGCGAAAAATCAATGTTAAGTATCCTAGTAGCTGGAATGTGTTTATTCGAACCGATAACCCATCGCGACCCAATCAAAAACACCAAACACCAAGTCACAAACAAAGGCGATTTTCAGCAAGTAGAACTAATGAACCGAAAATGCACTATAACTTAATTCGTCACTGAAATCCTAAATTTAAAAAATCAAACAGCGAAACGTGCAACACACAAACAACGAATGAGAACGGTTCGATTCGAGGTGGTTTCGAGTAAGTTCGACGTTCGACGACCGTCTAGAAGTTCAATGGGTAGTCGGCAGTGTCGACACTCAGCACATGAGCGGACCGACGCGACGGCGGTGAAGACAAAGCGGCAAGCAAGGGGGACCAGTCAACTCAACCGTATGACTCCCTACCAGTGGCGTAGAATCTTCCTGTGTCGGGGTCGGGTCCAGACCTGACGAATAAATCTCAACGAGCACAGACCAATGCGATTCATTCGTTGCTGTTGTTCGTTTCAACTCCTAACGGGTTTCATCAGTCTTGTGTGCCGCTTGCTTCCCCAACACAGATTTACGACCTGTTAGAATTTTCCATCCTTTAATAAAAATTGCTCCCCGACTTTGCCTTTAATTTCTGGTCCCAGTAGCCGCAATAGGGTGCAGAAGCTGACGGGTAAAGCTTTCCGATGCAAAAGTTCCAGTAGTTAACCGGATAAGGAAATCCTAAGAGTGAAATCATCCGTCCCATCCGCGCCTTTTACTTCTCTACTCTATATTCCGCCAAAAGAATGTAACTTGCACTTGCAATAAATATGCCTTCTTTCTGCAATTTGCACTACCCTAAGCAAACACTAATTTGTGCTCTTTTAAGTTGATTCGCGATGGCGTTCCATGTTTGTGTTTGGAAGTTCAGGATATTGGTTCTAAAACGAACCATAAACTTAAATATTAGACCATGAAAATCGATGAATTGAACAATTAGTGTGCTGTCATCCACTCGAAACGCATCAGGACTTATTTCCCTGTGGCCTGCAGATCATCGTTTTCATATGCGGAATATATGCAAAGAACTAAATGGGAATCACCTGGTTTTCGGATCATCCAGGGATTGCGCAAAACGCTAAACACGATTTGACAATTGGTCTGGAATGGTTAGCCGATAATCCGAACAACTAACTTATAATATAACATCTTTCTTAATCTTAAGATAATAATTTGTTAAGCTAAAAAAAATTATATGGAACCGCAATCACTACCGTAAATTATTCAGTAAATTTTATGATATGTAGACAAGAACAAATTTATTTTATTTATTAAGCATAAAAGAAAATTTTCTGGTTACATTATCGGTCATCTAACGATTAGCAAAACAGAACCGATTGTATTCGAACGATGACGTCATAACGGCATTTTGGTCAGGCAATTAATCGGTTAGTATGTTCAACTTTTATTTAACGAAAAATGGCTTTCTTTATGAGAGTATAGACTTTGTAATAATTATGTTAATAAGCATACATGGAGCATTTCTGGCTACTGCTAATATTTATTTCGTTTATTCTATATTAGGATATGATTATCCTGCGCATAGAAGTTTTAAAATTTTTTAACCAATGATCTGGTTCGCGAACGGAGGGTAATGACTTGGAGCTAGCCCAAGCACGGCACCTAATGAGCCGAATGTTCGCTCCCTACGGGGGCTCAAAGAACAGAAACTAATCAAAAATAACCCAAGGCTTGCCCAAAATGAAGAAAAAATACTTTTTACAAACATAACCTAAAAAATATATTAAAAACCGTCAGGAATTGAACCCCGGGCCGCCATATCAAAGCCTCAATATCTAACCACTGAACCACCAGAGCACTTCAAGATAATTCATTGCACCGCACAGACATCGGTAAACTGCAGGCTCATTAGGTGCCGTGCTAGGTCTAGCTCTAAATGAGGGTAATGTACGAACTGTTGCTCAACAAACTGCCGTCCTTGGGAATGCCAACCACTCTCTGCAGCTGGCTTGCCAGTTTTCTTAAGAACCGATCTCTGCGCGTTGCAGTTGATGGGCACATCTCACACATTCACCATTAACGTGGGCGTGCCTCAGGGCGCAATACTTTCACCAGCTCTGTCCCTTGTCTATAGGCCTGTTCATTTGGCTTTGCTTAACTTGCTTGGAAAATCAAAGAAATCAGCTTGGAGCAGAACAAGAAATGCCATAACTCTACTCCAAGCAGGTTTTTCCTGGTCGGACGACTTCCTAGCTTGCTACACCAAACGAACGCGCTTTTTGTTTAGACAGCACGTGGATAGGATATTTGATACATAGGGATATTTTTCTCAAAAAAGACCACGATGCGTTTCACTTTCAAAATTTAAAAAGTGGGGTTATATTATTATTATATATTTCGCGGTTTTTGTTGATTATCTGTCATCTTTCTGCTTTTGCTCTAACTGGTGCACCTGCAGACTAAGTGCAAGTAGAGCATGATCTAACTGATCTCGAGCAACAGTGCTCCATCCCAAACGAACAAAAAAAGTATCATCTGCTGGAGCCAAACGAACATCGATCACCTGCTCCAAGTCGCTTAGAGTAGTGAGAGCAAACCAAATGAACAGGCCTTATATTAATAACCTGCTGGCCGAAACGAATAATCCCATTTACAGTTTTGCAGATGACAGTACACTTTTCTCCCACTTTAGATCAGAAAAATCTTTACCACCGACTGAGACTTATCACCGCAGATAGGAGCAGATTACAGCGATTAATCAAGATCTGGAGTAAGTTCAAACTTGTGGGGACAGAAATGTGGTCCAGTTCAATGCAGCAAAGGCCCAAGCAGCCACGTTTACCAAGAGGGCCAATACGGCGGGTCCTGACATCATTATGGCAGGATCAACCATTCCTTCATCCTCGTCAGTCGGACTGCTGTGTATCGGTCAACAGCAATATGGCATGACCACGTTGTTAACATCGCAAAATCAGTCTCCCAGAAGGTTGGTGCGCTGTTTCGCAACAAAAACACCAGCGATTGAGACTCATCACCGCAGACAGGAGCAAATTACAGCAATTAATCAAGACCTGAAGAAAGTTCAAACTTAGGGCGATAGAAATTTGGTCCAGTTCAATGCAGCAAAGTCCCAAGCAGCCACGTTTACCAAGAGAGCCAATACAGCGGACCCTAACATCATTATTGCAGGATTGACCATTCCTTCATCGTCGTCAATCGGACAGCTGAGTCTCTCGGTCATCAGCAACATGTCCTGGCATGACCACGTTGCTAACATCGTAAAATCAGCCTCCGAGAAGCTTGGTACGCTATTTCGCAACAGAAAACTCAATACACCGCAGCAGTTGCTCTTGCTTTACCAAGCGTAAATAAGACCGTGCTTAGAATATTGCTCACATATATGGGGTACTGCACCAAAGCACACCCTAAAGCTGCTGGATTCAATTCAGAAGAGAGCTGTGCGTCTCGTCGGCGACCCGGAATCTGGATAGCTTGGAACACCGCAGACATGTGGCCGAGATGTCCCTGTTTTACAGATACTTTCATGGCAGATGTTCCCAGGATTTGGCCAGCGTCATGCCGCCCCTGGCAGCGCCTGTCAGACAGTCACGGCAGACGACAAGAGCGCACCAGTTCATCGTACAACTGGACACATCTAGAACATCGCTTAACAAGGACTCCTACGTTTGGCGCACTGCATCGCAGTGGAACTCACTCCCCCTAATTACAACCTACAAAATCGTGTCAATCAACATCTTCCGACACACACCGCTCGTCGAACGCCATAGGATCTCTCATTAATGTGTGTGCCACTGCCATAAAAAAAATCCAAAAAATTAAATATCTTTTCTGACATCCAGATAAACAATCTTCAATTATCCACTAAAACACCATTCAATGCTTTTTTTAAAAAGAAAATCAGAGAAAAAAAACGAAAATAGCATATGCATATTAAACAGGTAGTAAATAAACAAACCGCATAACATAAACACACTTGCCAATTCGATAAAAGTAGACATTTCCCGTACCACATCAGAGGGCTTCAGAGCTGCGCGCGCTTTACATTGTTGACAAACATCACATCTTTAAGATCTAGGGAGTTGCTGTCAACTGGTCTCGTAGGTAGCTCAGTGGTTGGATGCTGTGTCTGCGATACGGCGGCCCGGGTTCGATTCCAGTGGCAAGACATGTTCGATTTTTAATATTGTGTAAAAAGTTTTTTCTCCATTTTGGGAATGCCATGGGTTAGTTTTGATTAGTGCCTATTGGTTGCGCCCCCCTAGCGAGCGTAGGGCCATGCTTGAAGTGGATTATTAGACATTTTGTCAACAATGTTATGCGCGCGCAACTCTGAAGCTCTTTGATGTGGTACGGGCGTCTTCTATTCGATAAAGGATATGTCATCATTATTTCTGAGCGTCCCGGCAAAATATCTATCAAATCTGTCAGTTTTGTGTCTAGCCAAAAACCAGTGTCTAAAAACACTAAAAAAATACCAAGACTTTAACGTGTAACACAAAAATCACAAGATAATGAATAATGATGCAGAAAAGCTAAAGTATTTATTTTGGAGTCGAATCTAGGCAAGACGACTTTTCAAGCGGGAAAAAAGTTTATTGTTTGTTTCCTTTCTTGAACTCTTGGAGACCGATGGCATTACCATCGGGATTAACTGTCCAGCTGTAGCTGATCTGCCGTCCATTCTGCTTTTTTAAATGTTTCTCAATTTTAACCTATTTTCGGCCAGTTCCTAATATAATCTGCCAGGAGATAACAACATGTAAATAAACATAATATAACATTTTAAATTCTAATTAGATAAAATACTTGTACTTACTTTACTAGTGACGTAAATAAATGGTAGGAGCTGTCCGCCGATTCGCAAATGGTGATCAATTAATATTGTCACTTTTTTAAAATAATTAAGTTGAAAAAAACAAATACAAATGAAACGATTGGAAACATGGTTGTCAAAATTTGACGATCGCTGCACGCAAATATTTTATTCTAAACCATCTACAGAGTCCTTCCGCCTGACGAGTCCTGGTCCTGCGCATGCATCGCAGTGTATTTACGCAAGTTCAGGACTCGTCAGGCGGAACGACTCGTGTAGATGGTTAAGAAAAAAATGCTGCACCGACAAAATTGACAGTCGATGTTAGTGATGTACAAAAAGTATTTACCGGACAAAAAAAAAGATCGGATACCTTGCTCAATGAAAAATATCGGCTAAAAATCAATTTACATTCTATCACTTTTTTGAAGAATACAATACATTTCGATTATATCCTCTTTTCCCCACGTGGGACCTGTTTCAATGACTCAGGAATTCCCTCCCCCCCCCCTTGGATAGATCCTACTGATACCTCCTAAAGTGGCTTTATGCAAGACCTCATTATACAGTGACTTTTCTTATAGAAAGTCACTGTACCTTATTAAATAATTAGGAACGAAATATTTGAATTCTTGGAACAAAATTAGTAACTATTAAACAACATGTCCTTGTAGTAAAAGTTTATGTGCCTCGGAGGCCAATCGATAAATTATCGAAGCTTCAATATCTTTTAAGTGTCAAATATTAAAAATATATATTCGTTTTTTTATGCTCATAAGTAATCGAGTGCGATTAAATTCAGTTTATTTAAGACTTATGTCTACGTGCTGACCCATAGCTCTGAGTAGAGTAATGTGGGTTGCCTAAATTCACTTTTCGCATGGCCATCCGCTCGCTTCGCTCGCTACCGGAGCTCCAGAAAAGGAAACTAACCAGGTGCGAACCCAAGATATACCCAAAATCAAGAAAAAAAACTGTTTAGAAATATAACCTTAAAAAAAGATTTAAAAAAATCGACGGGGTTTCAACCCGGGTCGCCGAAGTGAAGGCTAACCATGTAGACCTCTAGACCATCAGGGGACATACAATCATACAAAAGACTGGTTGTATCGCGAAGTACATGAAAACAGTTTATTGCGCAACCATGTCAGAGTTATGAGTCAGCCCTAGCCATAATTTTATTTCAGTTATCCTAAATATTGAAAAGTGATTTCAGTGACGCAAAATGAGAAACGTATTGTTTGGTTTCACTTCATTTTTAATGAATAAAAAGCTAAAGCAAAGTGCAACGTATGTAGTTAAATATTCGATACTATCGAATACTTAAAAGTTACCAAGTTGCACATCACTAGTTTTTCACTCAAACTCAATGCAGCCAACACCATTGATAGATAAAGGTTTAGTGCACTATAGGAATTATACTTTCAAAAGAAGTAGTATAAGTGAAAAAACGTCTTTTATAAATCGGAAATTAGGAGCAGGAAACGTTGCATTAAAAGTACTAAACAATAAAAACGCGTTTCGAGTTACGAACGTAGAGTATCAACGGTGCTTCTGTTGCGATTAGGCATGTTCACCAGTATCGACCGTATACTTCGATCTGTAATTTGTTTAACAACGAAAAAGATAAAAATCGCTATATTAATTTCTAGCTAAATGTTTCGCAACATTCCAGACGTTTGGTAACGCTGGTACAGCCCCCCTGCAGGATCCCAGGAATAGCCCGCCGTATATGAAGAGAACGGACTTAAGCTGAATTTCTCTCTAGTGTCCATTATATTTATGATTTTTTATGAGATGTTATAAGATCAATTCTTGGCAAGAGCAAGTATTTTGAACTTTTGAATGACTACCTCTATAATGCAGAATTCAATTTAAAATATTTTTTAGTAGTCTGTTTAACAGTAAATTCAATACCTACTAATTATGAGCATATTTTTGAGATATAATACCGGTAATCCATGGAATTGGGCGATTTTTATGTAAATATAAATGCCTTTTTAAATCGCAGAGTCCCAACCTAACCTCTTAGCTTATTAATATTATAATTGTGCCGTGTACGTATGCCATGTTTAATTTACCTAATTGTCCTATGAGATGATGAGAGTTCTGCACTTGCATAGCGTGACAATGTCGCATAATTGAAACCCAGACAAAATAAGAAATCAACCCTTTTGCTGAAATTAGATTGCAAACCTTTCATGGAAATTCAGAGAAAATAGTAAAAAAAGTGCTTTAAGGATTGGCCTTAAGCTAATAAACCAGTACACACCTCGGGAACAAGTCCAGGCAGGGCCGTTCCAAGTTTAGGTTTTCCAGCTATGACGAACGCTCTTTAGAAATTTAAATATTCATTCTATTTCTCATACCTAACTAGTATAAGCTATGTTTCCAACATCAGATGATTTAAGAACATATATTAGCAGTGACAAATTTGATTATAGTCTTCCTTTTACCCTAAACCGCGGCGAGAAGAAAAACGTTACTGCATCAAGGCAATTATTCAGATGTGCCCCCCAAAAGCTACGCCCCTGGTGATCAGTGTTGCCAGTGTTGCTAGACGTTCTATTTTGACTGAATATCTTATTAGAAACGGGATTGACTTTTTGACGCACCGGCACCTTTTCGATAAATATAATATTTATTGACATCCACGAATATTTGGCGCTCCATTGTCTTGGCACCCTAGGCCATTGCTCGGGCTAAATTTTTTATCTAAAATTGAGATAACAACTTTAAAACGAATTATTTTTGATCTGGAGAGGTCGAATTTAGAGAAATACAAAACGTTACTGGGAATGGTTATCTGCTTTATATAAAACAACACAAAACTGAAAATACACACCTCCTGGCTATTTGGTCTATATTTAACAATGCATACACATCAATATTAATAAAGTAAACATTGGATTAATAACAACACACACGACGCTTAACGTCGGCATATTATGCTGCTGCAGGCGCAGGCTACATTATTCCAAAAATAGAGCATGTGAAAATATCTATATACCATATGAAGTGTAAATGACGTAATCAGGAATTAACTTCAGAGTTTAGACCCCATGAAAGGCCAGTGTGATGCTAAATTTGGCGACACAAACACTATTTTTGTATCCGTCCGTGGCACTAGGCCAAAACTATACTTTTCGGCTAGGAAACGTTGAACGATCCCCGGTCCAGCTTCAGGATAGCCGAGATTTTTTGAATTATTGCCGCGTTTTAAGATGATTTACAGTGTATAATGTGGATAAATAATATTCTTTTAATATATAGAGCAGGTAATAAAATATGAGCTAGCTAACTGAAAAATTGCAGTTTTATCATCATCATCATATATCAAAATTCTGGCAGCACTGAAGGGTAGAATTTTTGATTCCATGATCCCATTGTCAAAAAACAAACCGTTAATATTCCGGTAAAACTATTTTCTATTTAGGTAATGTGAGCAAAATTGGAGGCAAAAACATTACTTTGTCACAAATCAGTTCCAGACCAATTAATAATAGTTTTGGATGATTTAAGCTTATAGCGTCAATGCCTCTAGAAATAACTAACAATTTAGATGAAACACCAAAACTTAATTAAATCTGCCAAGAATTATTTTAACTCAAAATAATCATAAATAAACGTAGATCCTACTACCTACACCTCGGCCACCTGTCTCATCTAGCGAGGTTGCCATGTTGCTATTTGACAAATTAAATATAGTTCCATCTGATTCCGAATGAACAGCTAAATCGCACGCTGCAATCCACGATTATATCTCACTATTGTTTACAGGCGAGATGTTTTCCGTCTCCGAACTGCTTTTTAAAACAAGTTCGAAATATTTGTTAGGGGACGTCATCAATTTTGGCTTTTCTTACTCGGCTTTCAGTAGGCAAACCCAATCTGGGCATGGTGACTGAGAAGTAATGGGAAATATGTGCATATCTTTAAACGTTAATCATATCACCTCAAATTGGACTTCCGCTTTGGAGTTGGCGGTGTTCGGACGTGGAAAGAAAGTCTGGTTTTCCTAACCTGACTTCGCACGGGAAGTGCACGTGATTCACGGCAGAGAGCGTAGAAGGCCCCGTGCGTCGGTTCGAAAGGGAAGTCGTGGCCGGTTAGGACAGTGTTTAGGGTGGGTCGCTTAATGTAGGGAGGATTCCTACGAAGATTCCTGCACGTGATTACGTGATCTGAAGGAGATCCGGGCTGTGGGCTCTGCGGAGATGGAAAGTTTCTCTGACAGCAGCTGGTTATATATGCATTGTGTGAAGCCCCTTTGCATATGCATGACTCTAGCCGTGCATGTACAAGATTTAAATGTGCGTGAATGTCCAGCCGGTGGTTTTCGAACCTTAGAACAAGCCGTGCATGTATAAGTCGGAGTCCCAGGAGTATATACTCGACATACTGGAGGCTCCAAAAATAGTATCTCAATCCACCACGGTGTAATTTATCTGGGATGGGTCGCCCCAGCTCTAAGTAAGCCGGGATAGAGGTCTTTTCTGGCTGAATTTGCTCACGCAAAAGGCCAATAGAGAGTTTACTACTACTACTATACTATAACGTCAAATTCGAGACTTTTCTTATGTTATCTTATCTGTTGACCCCCTTTCCCGGGGGTTGGATGGTACTGCTACGAGGCAATTTGCCAACGCACCCTTCGTCTTGCGCTTAGGCAGAGGTAGAGCTGCCCTTCCACTTGCATTACACATTAGTCCAGTTTGAAGGGCCTTGTATTCGGTGGGAACCTCCAGTAAGACGGGCCTGTGTCTCTTGTGATTCCCGAGGTTTGTACAAATATAAGCTAATGAATTGCACGACTGAGTTCCTATGCAAGAAGGCTTTGCACCCTTTGTCAGACTCCAAAATCCTCGCAGGATACACTCCCGGCCGCCCACAGACCACGCTACCACTCACAGAAGTATCCTGAAGTTCTAGTAGGAATTACTCTCCACTACGCGACCCACTCCTTACACTGTCCAGCCGGCACGACTTTCCAGACTCCCCCCGAAGGATTGGAACACGTTTTCTAAGCAAAAAAGCTTCCACTACCCGTGCCGAATTCTGTAATCCGTTTCCAACGTGTTCGTCTTTCGACGACAGAACCGGCAGTGAAATTCGACACTTTCTGTTGTTCTTGTTCTTGTTTGTTGAGCCCCCCTTTCGGAGGATTAATAGATTTGCTCCTAGGCAATCCGCCAGCACACCCCTCTTCCGGCGCTTAGACAGAAGCAGAGCTACCCTTCTGCTTGTGTTACACGTTATTCCAGTTTGAGGGGCCTTGTATTCGAGTGGGAGCTCCAGTATGACGGGCAGGTGCCCCTGGTGCTCCAGGCTCTTGCACAAAATTAAAATCTATTTAGGGCACAGGTAGGAATGGTCCCACTGCAACATCCGGCTGCCCCCGACGTGACTGGGTATTTCTTTTAGCTAGGAATCTAAGAAACGCGATGTTACCTCGACCAAGAACGAACCGGAAGTGAGACTTTCTGTTTTGCCTCGGTATTGTTTCACAACCTGACTTCCGGATGACTAGGAACGTAGTTTGCAGCTGGCATATATTTTATTCTTACGGATCCCAACGAGTCCTGCCGCCTGACGAGTCCTGGGCTGCACGCGCATCGCAATGTTTCCGTTTACATTTGTATTTTTTCACTTCATTCAATGCTCCCCGTTCGCTTCGCTCGCTGTGGGACGCAACCAAGCGAACCTAACCCAAGGCATAAAAAAACATTTTAAAAACATAACCTTAAAAAGCATATCTTGCTACTGGAATCAAACCCGGGCCGCCGTATCAGAAACGCAGCACCTACCCACTGAGCAATTATCTGGACCATAAAGACATCCATTCGTCAGAAATGTGTTTATAATGCCCGCGCAAGCCCAGACCTCGTCAGGGAGTAGGACTCGTTAGGATCCTTACGAATAAAATTTGCTTGTTGGGGAAAACGTGTTGGGCTCGGGAAATAACCAGGAACATAGGATGGATGACCATAGAGGAAATGCCATTCAGGAAGATCCACAAGATGATTCACGAGGTCATGCCCTAAAGAACCAAGATCAGGACTAGGACCCTAGGAAGACCTCTCCACCAGGAAGAACTGCATGAAGACGAAGAACATTAAAAGTGCAGCGTTAAAATAATCATATAAAATTAAAATATCATGTCATTTATTTAGATATCTTAGGTTTAGGTGGACGCTTGTTAGGCACCACCTTAGTCGGTAGTATATAGGTATTTATTTGTAAATATGTATACATTGTTAAGCTTGTATTAGTTTTAGGACAATTATCAAGTATCTTAAGGCAATTAATTATAAATAAATAAATAATTAAGTAAATAAGTGTTGGGCTCCATTGATCGGGGCGAAATTGGAGGTTCAGGTCGGTTGATAAAATGCAAGGAGTAAGTCGTAGAGTGGCAGGTCTCTGTAGTGTTCCTGCATGAGAAAGCGTGATCAGGATAAGACCGGCGTGATAGTCATGCAGGAATTTCAGAAAATTTTTATACTTGTTTTGTGGAAACCCGCTTGTGTGAGCCTCCAACCATGTATGCCAGAGTTGTGTTTGTGAAAGCCGGAACCTTCAATAGAGTGCATGCACGTCATACTAGAGGATCCATAAACATAGTGTCATTGAGTGCACAAGGGTGTAACCTATCGGAGAGGGTTGGCCCAGATCTAAACCAGGACGATGGTCGTGACGGGGCGAAGGCGCTAGCGTGAATCTCTGAGCTAGAACCCCTGCCCTCTCTATTACCTCATATGAAAACAAAAATCTCTCGCTTTCTACATGTTTGGTTTCGGATCTAAATAATTTTAAATCAATTATGTCATGACGTCATTACTTCATCACGAACATGCAGTTTCGAAACTATTTGAACCAGCTTCAAGTAATTTATCAAGGAGAAAACAGCAATGGATAAGATGTTGGGTTCTTCAGAACCGTTTTTAGTTTGAGTTAGGCAATCACGATCAGTTCTGGGAAACACTCGATGCCTTGGGTTAGTAATTGTTGATTTTGCTCACTGCGCGAGTAGAGGGCAATGCATGCTATTTTAATAGGTCTGTTCTAGCAGCGATTTCAAACGGTTTCAAACCGTCCGGAGTTTGCGCATAACGATATAAGCGTCGCTTATATGACTATGCGCAAACTCCGTACGGTTTGGAACCGTTTGAAATCGCTGCTAGAACAAACCTAATGTTTGATGATACGTAACGTCAAACAAAACCTCAGATTTAAAAGTGATGCAACTTTTTAGTTACATTTTAAAGTTATTTACAATATTCTTTAAAAATATTGTCCGTTAGGAAGTGCTTGCTGCTCTATTTCATTATGAAGTATTTATGTTTTAAACAACTATCACAGGCAAAATAAAACGTCAATTAATCCGCCAGCGAGATTTCAGTTCATATTGCACTTGTAAATGTGAGGCGCGTGATTGGCTAGTTACGTGAGGTGAGCCATGTTTTCGTGATGCAACCAGTTGTTTGAAAGTCAGCAGATGGTCTAGAGGTCTGCATGGTTGGCCTTTACTTCGCCGACCCGGGTTCAAACTCCGTTGGTTTCGGCTTTTTTTCTTTTAGTAAACAGTTTTTTCTTGATTTTTGGGTTTTTCTTTGGTATGGTTTGGGTTAGCACTTGGTTAGTTTCATTTTCTCGAGCCTTGGAGCGAGCGGAGGGCCATATATTTGCCAATTACAGGTATTTAAATCGCATGCATTGACAAGTGCACTACGAACTGAAATATCACAATCGGCCACGTGCAATACGTGGAATGCAGAGTGTGATTTAGCACTCGTCATTTCGACCGCACTGACAGCAGTTAGTTGTCAAAAAAGAGAGCACAAGCGCATGCTTCATGTTCAATAGTGGTGTGCAATGATTACTTTTTCAAGTATCGAGTAGATATCGATACTTTATATCCGAGTATCAGATACACTGTATTCGTTACTAAGTAATCATTAAGTATTTATTAAATACATGCAATTATTGGGATATTTTTATGTAATCAATCGTATATTAAAGCATTGTTTGCTAGTTTCGATGCTACTATGAGTATTATCAGTTATGGGATAAATAATTGAATATTTAAAAAGATAAAAATTTTATTTAGAAATATTAGCAAGGCATAGAGGAATGTAAATTATTTGTAAATAGTATGGGATTGTAGTATTGTAGATTTATCTTACAATTTTATTCTTTATTATAGTTTTCCCAGCATGAATAGTACTTCAAAAGTATATTGATAATGCTTAAAAAAAGATGTAATTAGATGCTATAAAAGCATATTCCTTAAAACAAAACTACATGAATTTCAAAAAAATATATTCAATGCAAAAGTTAGCAGGAAAAACAAATACTTAGGTATATAATCAACATAATTATTACCTTAAAAAACAAACTAACTTTCAAACATAACCAAATATAGAAAAAAAAAATTATTGCTAGTGCAATAGCAAACACAAGTCTGAAAATCAAAATAAATGCGAATTGCCATTTAAAAACACTATTTTTTCTACATTTTTAGGTTTAAGTCTACTTCTACGATCTGAAACCACTTGACCCGCTTTGGAAAATACTCGTTCACTTGGAACAGAAGTTGCAGTTATACTTAAGTATTTTTGTGCTAACTTTGCCAAATTTGGATACACTGCTTGTCTCGATTTCCACCATTTCAGAGGGTCATCTTTCCTTTGAATGTTTTGTTCTTCCGAATACTGTCTGCTTTCAATAATTGAAGCAGCTACCGTTGAAGTATTTTTAGATACTTTTGCGTCAAAACTTTTCCATATTAAATCCTCTTCACTAGCCTTAGACTCTTCTTCACCTTCTGACGCTGATGTACTGTCAACTTCCATAGTTTCATTATTCTTTTTAATAAGCTTTGACATTTCAGACATTAAATGTTCTCTCACTTGAATTACTGCGTTCTCATCACTAAAGCCCTTTTTTTTAAACCGGGGATCCAAATAGGAGTATAACATTATACTCAAAACGATGAAATCTCGTTTTTAAGCCCTGTACCAAACAGTTTTTTAAATCCGAAGCGGTTACGTCATCAATCCGAAGGTCAAATAAAAACTGTTTTAAGTTTTCAATCAAGGGTATTATTTTTGAGGCGCATACATTTTTATCGGCACTTAATTCTCTGGTTACTGTCTCGAAAGGTTTTAAAAGGACACAATATTGTTTTAATACTGGCCATTCAGCTCCAGTAAGTGGTTCAACAGGGTTATGCAAAACACCAATAGCGGCTTCCAGGGGTATCTGAATTTCACAAATTCTGCTAAACATAAAATAGGTCGAATTCCAACGGGTTACAACGTCGTTAATTAATTTTAAATTTTTTCCAGTCATCTGCGTTTGCATTTCGTTAAGTTTCTCGGCTACCGTCGTACTGCGATGAAAATGTTCAACGATTTTTTTAACTTTTTTATGTAATGGCTGTACTAATTTTAAAGATTCTTGAACCACAAGATTTAAGGTATGGGCCAAACATGGTAGATTTGGCCAGCCAGTTAGCCTTATTGCAGCTGTAATATTTCTGGCGTTGTCAGTTACTACAGCTTCTATTTTATTCGAAACACTCCATTCATTTAAAATTTCTAATAACTTATTTCTAATATTTTCAGCTGTATGACTTTCTTGAAAATTAATGCAACCTAACAACAATGATTTTTGTGTCCACTCACTATTCACATAATGCGCAGTTATCGCCATGTAGTTTTCAACGGCACGTGATGTCCAAGTGTCAGTCGTGAGAGCTATAAACTCCGCTTCATTCAATAAAGATTTCACTTTGAATACAACGTCATCATATTTTGTATTTAGTAAATCTCGACTAAAAGTTGTTCTTGATGGTAGCTGATAGGAAGGATCAAGGGCAGTTATGAGGGCTTTAAATCCATCATCTTCAACTACAGAAAATGGTTGTAGATCTTGTAAAATCATATTTAGAACCATGCCATTTAGCATCTTTGTTCGAGACCAGAAGCTGGTCGTATAGTAAAACCGGATATTTTGGACTGAGTAATTTTACGTGACGGTATTTTTTCAGCACCTTGAGATTGCGACGTCATTTTTTCGTTACTGTCGACATAACTTACATCTGGAGCACTTGAAGGTCCAGGTTCATCAATTGTCATCGTAGCCGGTTCAATTTGTTGACGTTTAGAATTCTTATCTTCATGGATCATAGAAAAATGTTTTGCCTTTAGATGTTTTTGTAAATTTGAAGTAGCTCCACCTTTGTAAGATAACACATTTTTACAAATATCACACCTCGCTTTCTCACTACTAGCTACTGTAAAATGTAGCCAAACTTTACTTTTCTTTCTATCAGACATCGCTATTAATATTTAATAGAACGTTTAATAAAGGAAGCCACGGTAAAACTAAAAACTGATGATTACGACTCGGTGAACTTGGTATTTTATGATCGAAAACGAAAAGGCCTATATAAGAGTAGACATAAACAAACAAAAAATATGTACTCTTTACGTGCACCGAAACAAGAATCAACATGTCCCGGCAGAGGAATCAGGAATTAAAAAATATCAGCTCGGCCGGTTACCATTCCGTTGTCGCTGCTAGATTCGGGATTCGAGTAACGAGTATTTGGCGTCGATGGATTCGATTACTTCGGAACCGCGCAAGTATCAGATATTAAAGTATCGAGTAGATACTATTCGCACACCTCTAATGTTCAACAAAACAAAATTCAAAAACAGTGGACAGGACAGTGCTGTGAATACCTTTGTACGAGCAGCAACGTTTGGCTACGCTCCCTGCGATTTCTAAAAATCAAGGGGCATCTAACTAACAATTTATTTAGTGATTCGTGTTATTGGTAAGTTGAGCATTTGCTATTTGTAGTGCTTCCATTGCTTTGCTTTTTCTCTTCGTTTGAAATAGGTTTGATTGACTTTTAAAGGACTTCTTTTTTTTTTTTGGTATTTCTTTCAATAAAATGACGGAAGGAAGGGGGCCGGATCCCCCTCCCCTCTCTTCCAATAAAAATAATTTTAACGAGACTAGTATAAATTCCGATGCTTTGGATAGCAATAACGTAAATATTGTAAATAAAAAACAGGTTGAGACAGATAAACAAAATTTTAGAGATAACATTCTTTATTCCCCATCAGATAAGGGCCCATTTACTGTATATTTGGAAACGACTGAGAAAGTAGGATTTAGTACAGGCAAATCTAACAATATAAAAATAGCTAGGGAAATCTTTAATTTAAAATTAACAGATATTCGTAATATTGCCAATAAGGGATTAAACAGAATTGCAATACAATTTATCTCATACACGTCAGCAAACTCTTTATTAACAAATAAAATTCTTCTAGAAAAAGGTTACAAAATATTTATTCCCTTTAATTTCGTCACTGCAAAGGGTATAGTTAGATATGTTGATCACGATCTGTCTGAGGAAGAATTGTTGAGAGTGTGTAAAGCCAATGATGACATTCAGATTTTAAGCGTCAAAAGACTGAATAGAAAAATTATTAAAAACAATGAAACAACTTATGAACCTACGGGTACGGTGCTTTTCACTTTTAAAGGGGTACGTTTACCAAAATATGTAAGATTTTATTACCTTGAATTTCCCATTGCAGTGTATGTTTCGCCAGTCACGCAATGTTTTAGATGTTTAAGATATGGACATACCCGTAATACCTGTAAAGGAAAAGAAAAATGTTTTAATTGTGCAGGGGAACTTCATACTCAAGAAGGTGAGAATTGCACCTATGAAACTAAATGCTTTTTTTGTAAAGAAAATCATAAATCAACTTTTAAAGAGTGTCCAGAATATTTGAGGCCAAAAAACATTAAGGAGCTAATGGCATTTGAAAATTTAACCTTTTATGAAGCAAGTAATTTATGTAAAAAGAATTATATCTCCAAAGGAGACTTTATATATAATCCAGGGGATTTTCCTTCTATCAAAAATGACAATTACATCAACTACTCTCAACAGTCTTCTGAGTCAATCATTGAACAGACAGAAAGACGGGCTCAAGCTTTTAGAAACAATCCTACGAAAAGATCATACCAACAAGTTATATTAGCTGATTCAAATAAGAAAAGAATGATTCATAAGGGCTATGATCGGAAAGCGCACGAAGATAAATTATTTTTCCCTAATTCTAGAACTGGAAAAAGCTCCACTCATTCAATACAATCTTTAGCACGAAATGATTCTCAAAAAGAAATTATAAATAAGCCTGCAACCAGTGCATTTTCTAATATAAATTCATCGCAACATTCTAATATAGATTTTTCACAAATAATAAATTTCCTTAGACACACTTCAGAAAATAATAAAAACATTTGTTTACAGCTTCTCAGAACCGAGTTACAGTCTGGGTACATGGACTTAGATCGGAATTCGGAATCTGATAATGATTATTGATATGACTTAATCTTAATTAGTCTGACTATTAAATAATTTATGACAAACAAAAGCAAACTTAAAATAATACAATGGAACATCCGCAGTATACGATCTAACAGAGAAAATTTGCTCAATTTAGTAAGGGAAGAATGGCCTGATATTCTTTTACTCAATGAAACCTGGTTAAACCCTAATCATAATTTTACTTTAAATTCATATAATGTTGTTAGACAAGACAGACCAGATGGTTATGGAGGGGTGGTAACCTGTGTTAGAAATAACATTATCTTTTCGACGGTTAAAAAATTCGTATCTGATTCCAGAGTGATAGGCTTTTCAGGAGACGGGTAAAATCTTTGTTAATTGTGCGACCCTTTTATGATTTAAATGAATTTTTCGAGGATAACTTTTAAACTTGACATGTTTTATTTACTTTTATTGTTTAATGTTTATGTTGGTATTGTAACAGTTTAATGTATATGTTTGCATTGTACCTTTACATTAAGAATTTATGTTAGTGCGTCTGAATATATTTTACTATTTTACTATATGTTTATTTTATATTGGATTTAAATTTGTTATTTATATTTACGTATTTTTTAAATTAACTACTTGTGATTTTTAAAGTGTTAAATGTAGTATTTTTTAGTATTAGACTTTATAATGTATTATCTTTTAGTAATTTTATTATTAGTTTTAGAGTGACTGATAAACTTTTTTATATTAATGACTGTCTATATATTTTTTTTCAAGCTTTGTCAATAAGATATATTCTTTGGACAATAAAGCAATATTGATTGATTGATTGATTGATTCAATTCAATATATTTCTGTTAAAATTGGAGATATATTTATAATTAATATATATAGTAATGCTAATACTGCTTTTGATTTAAATTTTTTGGATTCCTTGATTAAAGATTTTTCAAATAAAAAAATAATCA
>MU193202.1:11256-22372 GCA_016904865.1 Pissodes strobi | reverse complement strand
AATTTTGACCTTTCACGTGCTTTTGACACCATGAGGCATGACTTGTTGTTATTAAAATTGAAATCAATGGGTATTGAGAAAAAACCGCTACATTGGTTAAAAACCTACCTTCAAAACAGAGTGCAGAGAGTTAAGGTTACTGTTTCGGGATATGAATTGCAGTCGGAACCGAGGGAAGTAGGTTTGGGAGTCCCCCAGGGAAGTACCTTGGGACCCATTCTGTTTATCTTGTTTGTTAATGATCTTGGGGAGCACTTTCCTAAATGTTATATGTCACAATTTGCGGATGACACTGGTATCGTCGTGTCGGGGCGAGATATTGAGGACCTCTCAGGTAGGGCTAGTGCATGTGCAAACCAAATGCAAAATTATTGCAAACAAAATTACTTAGCCTTAAATGTCTCAAAAACCGAAATGATTTTACTTTCGCCAGGTTCTGTGGATTTTAGTGTTTATGCTTCTGTTAATGGCACCACAATTCAACAAAAAAATGTAACGAAATTCCTGGGAGTCTATTTGGACTCTCAGCTAAAGTGGACTGAGCATATTGATCAGGTAAATCAAAACCTTGCTACACAAAACTACGTGATATTAAAACTTCGTAACTTTGTAAATGTAGATGTACTTAAAACATATTATTATGCGCACATTCATTCAAAGTTAAATTATTGTATTATTTTGTGGGGGGGATCTTCCGCAATTCAAAGCGTATTTGTGCTTCAAAAACGAATTATACGTACAATGCTTTTTAAGTCTCGTCTGTATTCGTGCCGTGAATTGTTTAAAGGTCTTCAAATACTGACCGTTGCATCTATGTACGTTCTGTCCTGCGTTTTAAATGTTAAAAAACACCCAAATTTGTATATGTCCTTCGAGAATAGGGAGTTAAACTATAACCTAAGACATACTTCAAATATGTTATTACCGAAACATAACTTAACTATAGTTGCTAATAGTGCTGCAATACTTCCAGTAAAAATCTATAATAAATTGCCTGACTCAGTTAAAAATATAAAAAGCATTCCGATGTTCAAACGCATTGTTCAAAGTAAATTACTTAGACATAGCTTCTATAATTTAGATGAATATTTTAATTGTGATCAGATTTGATGTTCACGTATACTCAATGTTGTTGTTTTGCTGTTGTATATTTTTGACGTTTTCCATATATGTTGTGCATATCTAGGGAAAAAAGGTGAATAAATAAATAAATAAATAAATCTTGTTGAGTCGATGAAATTCACTTTTTTCGCGTAATCTCGTTCAACACACGACTTTTGGAAAATATTTCCGCAGTTAATGCACACAATACTCGAAGTTTGCTTTGTTTTATGGCACTTAAACTTTATATCAGGAGCGTCGCCGATACCGTCTGTCTCATTCGACGTCATCTTTATATTATATTAGTCTTCATAAATTTTTTTATTATTTTTTTATGGCAGTTGCACACACACTAAAGGGAGATCCTATGGCATGGCGCTCGACGAGCGGTGTATGTGCGAAGATGTTGATTGACACGGTTCTTGAATAGTTGTAGGTTGTAATTAGTGGGAAACAGATGTCCTGGGAGTGAGTTCCACAGTGATGCAGTGCGCCAGACAAAGGAGTTCTTGTAAAGCGATGTTCCAGGTGTTTCCAGTTGTACGACGAACTGGTGCGCACTTGCCGTCTGTCGTGTCTGTCTGACAGGCGTTGCCAGGGGCGGGATAAGGCGGGCCATATCCTGGTAACATCTGCCGTGAAAGTATCTGTAAGACAGGGACATCTCGGCCATATGTCTGCGGTGTTCCAGACTATCCAGATTCCGGGTCAACTCCGGGTCGCCGACAAGATGCACAGCCCTCTTCTGAATGGAATCCAGCAGCTTTAGGGTGTGCCTTGGTGCGGTACCCCAGATGTGTCAGCAATACTCTAAGCTCAGTCTTATTTGCGCTTTGTGGAGCAAGAGCAACTGCTGGTCCAGGAGCGAAATGACATTACGTCTTCGTTTAAAACAGGGGACATGGTTCCTCCTATTTTCTTCTCAAAATATGAGTAATTTGGGTTTTATTCAAGCAAGCGACTTTGATATAAGAAAAACGTTTTATCAAAAATATCAATATTCATTCGCTATAGGGCATAGCTGTTGTTTGTCATCAATTTTAGATAAAATAAATATTACCTGTTATGTATACCTATACCTCGACGGGAAAGCTCATAAATAAAAATTTCTACATAAATATCTTCGAGATTCGTGTAAATAAAATGCAAATTAATGGACATATTTTTAAATATATTCACATTTAATTTCAAAATGTTTATATTTCTCTATGTATGGCAGTTCATTAAAACGTCATCAACAACATTTTTAAAATGAAGTAGACCTAGTCATATTCCAATATTATAAGTTAACTTCCAACAGCATTTCTCGTATGTTAATATGACAGAGTATTATTTATCATCCTCAAGCGTGAATTTGGCAACTAGAAATTACGATCCCTCGTACGATTTTGCGGACAGTTCGAACAAATCTTACAATATCGTGGAGGAACACATTGTCTCATTTCTGTTTATTAGTTATTACCCATTTAGTAATGGGTCGTTTTTGTTTTCCGACTCCCTATATATTTGCTTTCACTGAGTGAAATAATGTTGTGGCATCTTGTTGCAGACGGAGAACCCATCAAGCTGCCCGAAAACTTGGAGAGCTTGCCCCGTGCCGACCACTTCCCCACTCAGAGGCACCGCTGGAATACAAATGAGGTATGTCCAATTTCTTATTTAGTTTAAGGAATAATGTATGCTGACTTGCAGTCACACAATGGTCTCTTAAGGGTATTACGTCAAGCATAAGACGGTTTATGTAGAATGTAGGATGATTTCTAATTAACATTTCGTCTTTTATGCCATGTAAAAGGTAATTTTAAAATAGGATAGTTTACATATTTATTGAAATATCTAAGTAAATATCAGAGTAAAAATTCTTTTAATAATCAAAACGTAGATTTTCTTGGGGATGCAGTCCGGTTTTATTTTAGGCCTAAATTAAAGGAACACCCTTTATTGTTCTGTCAAGCTTTCGAAATTTATTTTATTTCATCTTCAGGACAATCTACAATTTACAAATTATTTCGTTAGTCTACCTAACAAACTAATCTATATTTTAAACGACTCACCAATGTGGGTTCAGTTAGAAACAGGTACATAACTAAGAGGATAAGGGGGAAAAATTACAACCCCAGTTACATTTTTAACCACTTTTTATGAAATATAAAGCACAAAATGGCGCCCATGTTGGTGCTCGGGCACTGTTACATTGGTTACTTGAAATAAAAATACGTTTTTTGGGAAACAATAAATTCGCCTAAAATGTCGAATTTATATATAAATAATGTTGAACATGCTCCTTTAACGCTTACTATGAATGCGAAGGAGACAGAAATTTGTCATTACAAGTGTGACAGAGATAAACACATTCATTTGTCCTGCGCTCGAAAGACTGGTGGTTAGAAATTATTATACAAACAATTATTTTACCATGACATTTGAAAAAGTATTAACTGAAATGCCAAATTAAAAAGTTCTTGTCAATGATATTGCCAAAGAGGAATTTGGAGCGCTTCCCAGATGCGTGTTGCTGAGTATAATTATTGACGGTATTCCTCTTTGATCCTGCAGGTTTCGTACCTTAGATGGAATAATGACTCGCTTACTTCGAAACAATCTGTACGTTTATTGATCTCCAGGCTTGATATACAGGAAGTTATGTACTTAGAATGATAACTATGTTTAAACAAAATTTACCAAAATAGCGTAAAACGCATGACCGATGATTCGATGAGTACTGACCGAACTCGACCTATTTGGTTCCCTTGAAACAATTTGAGGTTCCCTTGAAAGTACTTTTAGTTTAGATTTTTATGAGCGTTGATTCGTTTCGTTTGGACTGCGTTTGCCTGAATTAAAAGGTACTACTCATCCAGATGATCAAGCTCGGGAGGTTTGAACTTGTTTACCAGAGAAGCGTTTGCCTTAATTAAAAGGTACTACTTAACCAGATAAGTTGTCGTTTACTTGATTTGCACGTTCTTTTATACTAAACTTTGTCGTAAGTTTTCTGATTGTTTTTAAAACATGTTTAGATAATAATTATAATATCTTATCATTCAATGTCAAGTATCAAGTTCAAACTTTAGACTGAGTGTTCTTTTTAAGTAAATACGATTTAGTTTACACATGCCCCCCTCTATCTAGCATTGGTCCCCAATGTAAAACATCTTTTACGGTTAGAAAGTTCTAAAAGAAAAGAATCTCCTTAATAAATAAAGATTGGTTAGTGATTGCTAAATTAAAAAACTCTGTTATTGCAGAGATGATCAAAAACTCCTTTTTGATGAGTATGTTTAAAGGAGGGGAACCCCCTTAAATAATAACGAGCTGTCCTCAATGTTCTAATAGTCATATCGTTCCGTACCTATTTAAATTTACGTTATATTTGAGCACATTAAGTTTTCTGGCCTATAGCTTAGTTCGGTCCTGGATCCCAGCAAAAGGTCTCGATCTACGTCATTACTCAATTCAGAATCTTTGTCGGTCTCCTTTTGGCTGCTGTGTATATCAGAACTCCATCACCATTGAATAGTGAGTGCTCCATGTACATGTAACAAATGTAAACAAGATATGAGTGCTTAACATTAACATTTTCTTCTTATCTTAATGTTATTTTAATATAAGTATGTGTATAGGTATGTTTCCTTAAAAAATTTCTCTTTGAATATTTGTCATTTTAATTTTTTTATCACTCGGTAATAATTCGTATTTGAAATCATACAGCATACGTATACTAAATGGTTATTTTCTAGGTGCGTTAAATATATGCAAGTATTATGTTATACTTTAGTTGGTCCGCTGTGTACGACGTAAAACCGAAATGGAACATTGCTGTAATGTAAATATTATCAAAAAACATATTGGTGCTAAAACAATTGAAAAATATTTTTGATGTCTTACATTTTTTTTTGGCCCAGTATATATTTTTATACTTTAGTACTATATCCGTATTTTCATTCGGCAATTATGCTTTAACAAATGAAAATATTAATTGTTATTGAAATATTGAATTAATCTAAGTTTATTCTACAGCTAAGTTTAAAAATACGTTTAGCACTAATTCGTCGTTATACTTTAACCCCTTATCATATTGTGTGATCGTCATATTGTTGAAGCAGCATGTTGCAATTTCTCGAAATTTGAAGGTCTCCGGCGGTAAGGTCATTGTTGTTGGATTTTGTTTCTATTAAACATAATAGCAACAATTAGCACGTATACTTGGTCTACTTTGAAAAAGATTGCTGACTGTTCGTGATTATATACCATTGATATCTTGATTTCATTGATAGTAAATATTGTTTAGAACAATAACAGTAGATATTTAATACATGTATGGGTTATTTATACTGACGTTAATTATATTAGCTTTACTGATGATAAAATTCGAATATCAGTATTTTTAATCACTGTTATCCATCCTGGAGTATTGCCATTATCTTTTGCGAGGTTGATGCTGCTGACTGTAGGGTTGTGTGGATTTAGAATTGTACGACTGTAATTATCCTCATTAAATACATGATTATTTGATTATTCTATCTTTATGTTGGCTTATTGTTATATATATTTACTTCACCTAAGTTTTCTTTTATCCATATAAGCTATTTATTTTGTTATTTCTATGTTTCTATACTTTAAGGATCCTTATTTTATTTCTTTATCTTAATCCATATTATATAATCCCTTATTTATGTTGGCTTATTTTTAACCTTTTACAGTTTTATCTATTTCTACGTAGTGTAACTATATCTATGCATTGTATCGATCGATATTTTTGTGATGTATTTTCTCAAATTTTTCCTGCAAATTTGTGATTTTCTCCATGTGATACTTATCACTGCTACCTGTGCCATACTAATTTTAACTTATTTTCCTCTATTTCTATTACTATATTCTCATATACTGTCTACTTTTCTTTATAACTTTATATATACATCTATACATATGCATCCCTATGTGGATTCCAATTTCATCTCCTAGGTCGTCATGTTGGCCAAGTGTCTGTTGTGATTTTCCCTATAAGGTACTTCTCTGCGACAGTTGGCTACAACATTCCCTATATGGCCTATATTTGGTTTCTAGTTTCTCCTTTATTTCAATTCAATATTATAATTCTCGTACTCTCAATACTATAACTCTTTAATTTCTATTATAATTAAATGGCTATGTGTTTTTCCCAATATGGTACTATCGTTAAATACTTCCATTTAAAATTACAACTTTGCTTCTCTAATGCCTACGTATTTTTACAATGATTTCCCCAATGTGGTACCTGTCATTGACACTTGCATTGAAAATTATAACTTTTCTAGTTATATATACCTTCATTTTTATCAACTTTTTTTGGACGATCAAATTGCATTATGATTTTTCCTATTATCTCAGCTACTGATCATCAACATTCGCGTTCCATCTTCCTAACATATTTGACCTATTGTTTACTATTTCTATTCCCTAATTTCCTATATTTAGTTACTTAGTTTCTGATTTCTTCTTAGTGTGTTTGCTTAGTTTTGGTTACTTTTTGCTTAATTTTTGGTTTCTTTGTGTTTACTTAGTTTCTGGTTGCTTCTCAATTACTTAGTTATGGTTTTTATGTTTTTTTTTTATTTATTTTTTCATGGTTCTGTTCGTCGTACTCCCCTAGTGTATTGTTTCTTTATAGCTACTAGGTTCTTCTTATACTTAAGCTGCTTTCTTCTAGTTACTGTTACTGTATGTAATTTAGATAATAGTTTTATATGACTTCAACTATGCTTTATGTCCACGCCTTTGTGTTTTCCCAGTAGGGTACTTATCATCAACACTTCTGTTTACAACGGTAACTCTATTTCCTAGTTACTGATTTCTCCATTTTACTCCTCAATTTTTCACTTATTCCAACGCCCAAGTGCTTTTGCTATAGGTTTCCCAATACGGTACCTATCTCAACCTTTCTCCCCAAACAATGCTAGTAATTTTTTTTTCTACGTCGTTGTCCTTGCTAGTGGCACTTTTCTTATATTTTTGTTGTATATTATCTGTCTTATATTTTGCCATCGCCTCTTTCGCCTCTCGCATGATTAAGTGAAAATTTGCCTCGTCATTATGGTCCTCTTGCTTTTTGATATTGACTGGTGATACCTTGGTCCGTATGAGTGTTCTTGAGCTTAATTTACTTTGCTAATTTTTCATATGCTTATTTTGCAATGGGATAGAGATTTAATTGTGCAATGGATTAAAGGGCATACTGATGGACAATTCCTACCTGGAGAGACTAGTAAATAAGTTTCTTTTTAACACTCTATATAAAATCCCAGAAAATATAATTAAAAGACCCTCTCCACCTCCATCTTTAAATCATCATCATCATCATCAATCAGCCTATTGTCATCTACTGCTTGACGAAGGTCTCCCCCAGTGTCTTCCATCTGTTCCTGTTTTGTGCCTCTCCGATCCAATTCCCTGCAGCTCTTCTGAGATCGTCTGTCCATCGGGTTGGCGGCCGTCCTCTACTGCCCTTGTCAGCGCGGGGTCTCCATTCAAGTATTTTCCTAGTCCATCGACCGTCCCGCATTCTAGCTATGTGCCCTGCCCATTTCCATTTCTGCTTTGCCACATGCTCGATCACGTCGGTCACTCCTGTTCTTCGCCTTATCTCGTCGTTCGTCACGTGATCCCTCAGTGATATCCCAAGCATTGCTCTTTCTTTGATGTATCTTTAATTTTCTCGTAGATGTAGCTGATAGAGTTAGAGTCTCTGCAGCGTACGTTAGTACCGGCAGAACACACTGGTCATACACTTTCCTTTTCAGGCAGATTGGTATATCACTCTTAAACGTCTCTCTTAGTATTCCGTAAGCTGCCCATGCCATGTTGATTCTTCTGTTCAGTTCCGCTGTTTGGTTATCTCTTGACATCCTAATTTCATGTCCGAGGTAGACATATTTGTCCACTAGTTCGATATCTCCTCTCTCACTTTTTATGTTTCCGCTTGGCACTAAATTTGTCATATACTTCGTCTTTGATAAATTAATCTGTAATCCGACAACCGAACAGGCTTCTTGGAGTTCTTCTACCATTATTCTTATGTCCTTTAGATTGTCGGAGATCAGGACAATATTATCAGCATATCTCAGTTTTGGTAAGTTTGTACCATCAATTCTTACACCCATATCATCCCAGTTGAGTCGTTTCATTGCGTATTCTAAGACAGTAATACATAATTTGGGTGATAAGGTATCCCCTTGTCTGACTCCTCTTTCAACTGGTATACTGTTGCTTGTTGTGTCCAGCTGTACCTTCATCGTTGCGTTTTTGTAGATGTTATATATTAACCTTGTATATCTGTAGTCCACTCGGCACTTGTCTAGTGATTCTAATACTGCTTGCATGCTTATCGAGTCAAAAGCTTTGTGGAAGTCTACGAATATTAGGACTAGTGGTCTGTTATATTCAACTGATTTCTCTATTAGGATCTTGAGGCATTGTAGATGGTCATTCGTCCCAAATCCCTTGCGGAAGCCGGCTTGTTCAAGAGGTTGATAGAAATCGAGTTTGTTTTCCAATCTCACAGTTATTATCCTTGTAAATAGTTTGAGAAGGTGGCTCAACAGGCTTATAGGTCTATAATTTTCTAAATCTGCTATGTCTTCTTTTTTATGTAGCAGAATGGTGGTAGTGTTGTTCCATTTGCTGGGAATTTCTTCGTCGTACAGGCACATATTGAAAAGCTCCATAATTCTATTGAGCAGGCTCTCCCACTTTAATCGCATCGATCACTATATTGTCCTCTCCAGGAGCTTTATTGTTCTTTGCTCTCTGAAGTGCTGCTTTGATTTCTTCTTTATTAATCTCGGGTAGGAGTTCTGATCCCTGGTTGACAATCCCTTTCTTTGCAGTTGTACGTTCTGGCATCTGTTCTTCTCTTGTTTCTGCCCTTGGTCTACGTTTGTACAGCTCTCGGTAGAATTCTTCGACTATATCCATTATTTCTTTCTTATTTGTCTTAATATCGCCTTCCTTGTTTTTGATTTTAATTATGTGTCTTTCCCCAATTCCCATTTTTCTGCGCATCACTTTCATGCTTTTATTACTTTCTATTGTTCGTGTGACTTCTTTTTTACGGTAGGCTCTGGTGTCGTATCTTATGGCTTTCCATATTTGTTTGTTTATTTCTCTCATTTCTGCCTTGGGGCTCTCATTCCTCATTTCTCTTCTTTTTTGTATGAGGTCCTTAGTAGTTGAGCTGATTTTTTCTTCTTTCTGATTTTTCGGGCAGTGTAACTTTTGACTTTTTTCTAGGGCCTGCTTAATTTCATCATTTATCGATTCCATTGTGTCGGTTGGTTTAGGGTTTTTGAGATGGTCAGTGATACATCTTTGGAATTTCTTTATATCTGTTGGGCTGTCTTGTAGGTTTTTTGATCATTCTGTATCTTTGGTTTACCTTATCTATTTTGACCGTGGCTCGTACTATCCTATGATCGCTCCCCGTACTGAACCTGTTTAGTACTGTAACATTCTTTACTATTCTTTTTTTATCGGCTATTATAAAGTCTATTTCATTTCGAGTGGATCCATCCGGAGCTTCCCATGTCCATCTTCTATTTGGTTTTTTATAGAAATGGCTATTCATTTGGAAAAGTCTATTCTGCATCAGAAAACCCAGCAGTAGCTCGCCTCTCTCATTTCTTCCTTCACTCCCAAAGCTTCCTAAACATGTTTCTGATTCGTCCTGCTTTAGCCCAATTTTGGCGTTGAAATCCCCGCACAAAATAGTGAAGTGTGAGTTTTCGTCTATGAGAGCTAGGGATATATCGTCGTAGAAGACTTCTACTTCTTCGTCGGGGTGACCTGATGTTGGAGCGTATACTTGTATGATCTTAATTGTGCGTTTGATTCCTATTTTCAAAATCATATAAATAACTCTGTTGGATATTTTTTTGATTGATATAATGTTTGCATGGTGGCGTTTATGGACCAGGAATCCTACTCCTCCAATTGAGCTGTTTTCTCCTCCAGTGTAGTAAAAATTGTGCCCGGATCCTAATGTAATTAAATGTTCTCCGCGTCTTCTTACCTCACTGAGCCCAATGACGTCCCATTTGATGTTCTCTGCTTCGATCTCCAGTTCGTACAATTTATCATCTGAAAGTAGTGTTCTTGCATTGTAGGTTGCACTCTCGATGGTCGCATAATTACTTGTTTTAGATCTTTCTCTTTTCTTCTTCGTTGTTATCGGGCTTTTGCCTCCCCCAGAATCCGTGAGGCTGACCGATTGATCGGTGTGGGACTGTGGATTGTATATCCTACCCACCAGGGGTCGTATTCCTGTAGTTTTAAAGTCCGACATTTGTATAGAGGTAGGGGGGTTATTAGCATTACAACACCACGTTTGCCAGACGTGTTGGTGAGGTTTATTTCAGCCGCCCATTCTGGGTCAGACGCTGTTTTCAGCCGTCCATTTTGGATCAGACGCTGAAGGCGCTAGTTTTGGTCCGCCCCGGGTATTTGATTTCCTCGGTACCACCCATATCTGGGAGGCATTCCCCTATCCGCCACCTGGAGAGGCGTCCGATGGGAGACTAGCAACTCCACACGAACATCTTTAAATACCTTAACTGAAATAGTGCATAACTCCAACATTGAGGATACAGTAAATAATATCACTAACAATACTCAAAAATATTTTTCTTTGCCATTCATAGAGGGCTTGACATGTAAACTCACCAATCTATTTAAAAATCTAGATATTAAAATTGCAAAGGGACAAGTTAAAACTTTATCCTCAATTTACAAATCAAGTCAAACAAAGTCACCCTTACACCCACTGAATGAGAATTATAATATTGTTTAGGTGCCATGTAAGAATTGTGAAAAATGCTACATAGGTCAAATATCGAGAAGCTTAAAAGGCCGCCTCACATCTCATAGGAGTGACATCCGAAGGGGGGTTCAATCCTGCGCATTAGGTGAGCATATTCAAGAATTAGATAGTCAGATTGATTGGGATAATACTGAGCTTTTGGAAAAATAAATTCTTACTATA
>MU193202.1:0-11156 GCA_016904865.1 Pissodes strobi | reverse complement strand
GTTGGGGACATGTCTTGAATCACATCAAGCTCAATGCTCCATGTCCACAATGAAAACACAAAGACAAGAATGAGACTTTCGAAAATCCTCCCCCCCGGCCTTTCGGGACTCATCAGGGGAACGTGTGTGGGCTTTCACCCACGAGAACCTGACTATCTATGAATGTTATTGATACCCTGATGTACCTATCGGAAAGAAGACATTCATCAGCCATCACTCGAACCGAAAATGCTCCATCGTCTGGACAAGCCTCGTGTTGGGCTAGATGTGAGAAGATTGGATCAGCAGTAACAACTACTCCGAGAGCTAATACCCCTACCGGCATTAATATGCAAATCCACTTAATTTTTTCTCCCGTTTTGAATTCGTTGCTGCTCATAACTAGATTAATATAGGAAAAAATGGAGTCATTTGCATTGTAAGTCATCAAATGTGAGGCCTAAATGTTTGGCTTCGGTGAATAGTTACGTTCAACTTGAGCTTGAAGATTGGATGGCCCTGAATTCTTTCTGCTGAATTGAAAATTATAATTTTAGATATGAAGGCGTTCAGTTTTCAATTATGTTTGTCTGCTAACAGGATTTTACTCGTAAATGTTAAAACTACCTGAGAGTAATTATGGAGAGCTCATAAAGACGCAGAGAAGTGAGTGAAAATGCCAAATTATCAAAGTATACTGATTATACAACAAAAGTATTAATCTTACCTCAATAAATGCGTAAACGTTTTAAGCTTTTCAGTAATATTTAAATAATTTTAAGAATTTAAAATCCGAATATCTATTTTTAGATATACAAAAAACAAATTAGATAATTACTCAACAAAATTCCACCTACGATTGTCGCAGTTGCTTTTATTTTTGAAAGTACTTTTTCCCCTCGGTTCTAATCAACTAGTTTAAAACTAAATTCCGTTACCAAATTAAAAATAATACATCGACAATCAAATGTAATATACTACGTAAGGTCAACAAACAACAAGTATAAACTTCTCGCGAAAAGTGCTTTTCTTTGTACACACTTTTCTTTCGTTTTGTAAATAATGGTATCGATTGTAGCCACTCAACGTAAAATATCTATCACCGGGTTAAATAACTGTCAAGTGCGGTCTGCAAGTCATTTTAGCCGACGGGAAGGCGAATGCAGGCCACAAAAGGGAGCCGAAAAGATCGAACAGAGGTCTACGAATAATGTCAGATGAATGAAAACGTCTTTAAAGGAAAGAGGGTTTTAAAAGGGATATTCGAATTTAGGTCAAATTGTTGAATGTAGGGTCTGGAAATATCCTGACACGTTGTACGCCAATAGGTTTAAGGTAATTTTGAGTAAAAATATAATATTTCCTTGTTTCATATATTTTATGCTTCATTGCTTAAATATTTTTTGCAAACCTGCTGATTTTACGCAATGTACCTTATTGTTTGATTAATGCGCATAGAAGAGACCTTTGGAAATATCCAGGTAAACTTAATCATAATAGACACCCTTGTCGTTGGACAAACGACTCTCAGATAATAATCATCAATTTTTAATATGTTACATAGCAATATCCAACCTATGATAAACCTTGATGAGAATAAAGGTTGTATTGTTGTCAAAAGTTAAATAAATGTCAGTTATATTGTTTGGTTTTTGTCAAGCATATGTAGGAGATTACTTAACAATCAGAGGGAGTAAGTAAATAATAGTTAATATTTAAAAATTAATAAAGACAATATTAAAGTTAAAATAACAATATTTATTAAATGAGATTGAGACTAGAACCTTATTGCCCAAAATAATATGCACTTCTGTAGATGCTGCACATTATAAAATTACAATCTGAACTATGCTGACATCTTCAGTCGCCATTGAAGTTCCTTATTAAATCTTGATTGAAAATTAATTAATTAACTAATTCCCTCAACACCGGATCAACCAACAACTAACACTATAACGATGATTACAAATAGGCTCTTGTCAGAACCAGCTTTTATGACAATCTCGATTAACATCGAAGGATTATCTAGCCAGAAAGAGGTCCTACTGTCAAACATGTGCAGAACAACCAAATGCGATATGCTCGTAATTCAGGAAAATCACAGGGGCAGGACTAGTCGGAGACCCAAGATACAAGGAATGCAGCTGATGGTGGAAAGACCGCACTGTGGGGCTGAGAAAACAACGACATCGAGATTCTAACTGTAACAACAACTTACCTAAGCATCACATCTGTCTACAAGCCTCCTAATGTCAAATATAAGTTCCAAGATCCTCCTAACATCAACAACAATCACGTCAATGTTATTATGGGAGATTTCAACTGTCATAACACAATGTGGGGCTACAACTCCACCGACCAAAACGAAGAGGCGCTGGAGCAGTAGGCCGAAAATAAAGACCTCGTCCTCATACTTGACCCCAAACTCCCGGAGTCCTTCAATAGCGGACGATGGAGACGTTGTTACAACCCCGATAATATCTTTGTGTCAGTCAAAGTTGCTGGCCAGTGCAGAATGGAGGTTGGCGGTCCCATTCCACGATCGCAACATCGACCGATCATATGTCGCGTTGAGGCCTTGATGAAACCCGAGATTGCGCCATTCAATGGCATAACTACCACTACCATACCCAAATACTGAAGGCAAGCGCGTGTGGTCGCTTTGCTCAAGCCTGAGAAAGAACCAAACAACCCCAAGAACTTTAGACCGGTCTCACTGCTGTACCATGCTCTCAAACTGTTCGAACGCATGCTGCTAAACAAAATCTCTTAGTCTCTAACACCATAGATCACAAATTGATCCGAGAACAAGCTGGTTTCAGGCCAGGAAAATCCTGTTGTAGGCAAATCCTAAACCTCACACAACACATAGAGGACGGTTACGAGGAGAAAATGATCACCGGAATAGCCTTTATCGAACTCACCGCTGCGTACGATACCGTTAATCATAGAAAACTGATATTGAAAACATAGGCCCTGATAAAGAATTACAACCTCGCCTCGATCATTGGAACAATACTTCAGAATCGACGCTTGTACGTCACTCTCCACAGCCAAAACAGCAGATGGCGGAGACAGAAAAATGGGCTGCCCCAAGGCAGCGTATTGGCTCCGTTGCTGTATAATATCTACACCAACTACCAACCGATCCCTGAAGGGACGAAGCAGTTCATTTACGCAGACGATACGGCAGTTGCCGCCCAAGGAAGGAGCTTTGAGAGAGTCGAGGCAAAGCCCTCGCGAGCCCTCGAACAACTTGTAGTTTATTACGACAACAACCATCTAAGATCCAACTCGGCTAAGACACAGCTCTGCGCATTCCACCTTAATAACAAGCAAGCCAAACGAGAACTAAATATCAAGTGGAGAGATCAACAGCTCCAACACTGTGCGAATCCAGAATAACCTGAAGTCACCTTGGATCGTACCTTTACCTTTATGAGCAATGCCTCAACACCAAAGGCAAGGTAGCTGCAAGAAACAATATTCTTAGAAAACTGACAGGGAGGTCCTGGGGGTCCCAACCCTCAATCCTACGAACATCAGCTCTGGGTATATGCTTCCCTGTGGCTAAATATGCATCACCTGTATGGGCCGCATCATGCCAAACATGTGGACATATCGCTTAACTAGACAGTCCGTATTGTGACTGGATGTTAAAAACAAACGCCTATTAATTAGGTATATATTATTGCTGGTATTGCCCCGCCTCATATTAGGAGAGCAGTAGTGGTAGCGGCTGAAAAAAAAAACTAGAATCGGACCCCCGACCCACTGTATGGCAGCCAGCCACCTGGACAGTGACTCAGATCCTGCCATAGTTTCTTGACACGCGCGGCGGCCCTTGGAGGATCACAGGAAAAGGAAAGGATCAGTAAGTGGAGAGCGGAAGCCCATAATGCTCTTATAGAGCCAAGGGAGAGACTGGCGACTGGACATGACCTGAATGGAGAACCCTCAACCATCTGTGATCTGGCGTCTCGAGATGCCGAGCTAATATGGAGAAATGGGGCATGCTGAGGGATGGAGAGAGCGCTCTATGTAGCTGTGGCGCAGTGCAGGACACACTACACCTTCTGACTTGCCCAGAGATGAAGGAACATGCACACAGCAGGACTTTAATACAAGTCTGTTTTTGGATCTTTTGGGACCACTCGTATTGGTATTCGTTTTCGTACAAGCGAGTGGGCCCAGATGAGGCCCTCCACTGTGACTTTTGGTGTAGTGTGGCTTACATCTGTGGTTTCTACTAAGCCAGAGGCTTGATCTTTTCATGATGTCAATTAGCTTTCTGGGGTGGATAGTTTTCAAATCTACAGGTGTTATTTGAGAACTTCCAAACACTATTTGTCTGCATGGTTCTTTCCATTGATCGACAGTGGCATAAAACATGCTCAATTATTTCTTCGTCTTCCGAGTACAAGCGGCATTTCGTTTCCTCGGAAAGCCCGATCTATCTTGTCCATGTGGCGTTTTAGCCGACAATGGTCAGTGTACACACTAACTACAGCCTGTACCTGTTGTCAGCCAAGTTGAAGAAGCAGATTCACTGTCATTTTTGAATGAGTTGATGTCGGTAACTTTCTCAGTTTATCTACAAGTTGCTGTTGTTTCGACCTGGAGAAGGTTTTTTTAGCTGTGATGTAAGCTATTCGTAGTACTGGTTCTGGTCCTATGAAGGCCGTTTCGCAAGAGCATCAACTATTTCGTTGACTTCATATCCCATATGTCCAGGTATCCAGATCAGTGTAAGTTTATTTTCTCTACCTAGTTTGGTGAGTAGTTTCTGGCGATTTCATACTGCCTTGGATGAACAACTGCTGGGTTTAGTAGCTTTTGAAGCCGTGACTATTTTGATTGACTTGCCCTTCCAGTTTCTATCGATGAGCCACTGTGCAGTCATGTCAATGGCTTGAACTTCAGCCTGAACAATGGTTGCATGTTTGCCTAGAGAACATTTAAGCTCAAACTTATCATTTTTGTTTTTTGCAGCTCATGTAGCATAATTGGTCTTGGAGCCGTCAGTGAACCAACTATTCCCTGTTGTTCTCAGATGTTCCGAGTTTTTTTGCCCATTCGTTCCTTTCTGGCAGGAGGACGTCATAGGCATGGTAATGGTTAGTTTTGGGAGGCTCAACACCCTGCCTGGAATGACGTTTTTCAGCCTGTTGGGCACCATGATGATCGCCTGCGGAATGTTGATCACCGCCTGTGTCAATCTATACGTAGCTTATCTGGCCTCCCTCTCCAGTACTATTTGGAGAGATTGCAGATTTAGAAGACTCGTGTCTACAGATAGTAATATTACTTTGACTTCCCTGCTTCCGCATGCGCAGAGTACAGGTGCGTTCGTTTGCCAGCGTCTAGGACTTTACGCATGGCCCTTCGATCGCTTCGCGCGTTCCGCGGCGCAACCAAGCAAAATTAACTGACATTAACCCAAACTAACCCAAATTAAGAAAATAGGCAAACATAATCTTAAAAAAAGTAGAAAAAATATGCCATTGCCACCGAATGGAATCGAACCCAAGCCACCCGCATGACAAGCAAATGCTCTGACCACTACACCACTAGACCGCTTGAAAAGAATTCGCTGCACCGCGGAAGCCAGGAAGCCAAAGTAAGATTCCTGTGTATAGACGCGAATATTTAGAAGACACTCAAGAGCTGCCGTGGGTGTAATTGTCAGACAAAGGGTGGATAATTTGATTCTCGCGGAGCTTTGTAAGCTCTTAGAGTACCAAGCTACTGCTCCATATGTTATCATTACAATTTATTTATTTTGTTGGCAACTGCACGGTACCGTAAACACTGGTGTCTTTGAACTATCACAACCAGCGACAAAATGGGTATGGAAATATTGTGGGTAATTCTTGTCATAAAACATGGTTGCCAAAATTTTTCAATTGAGTGAACTGTTAGAAATATAGGCTTATTTGTTTATATATTTAAAATTTAGTTAAAAAGTGCCAATAGTTGTCGCAGTACCAACAAGTGTATTGTTTATCCTACAATATTTTGCTACATCTTAAAAATCTTGTTCCCAATGATCATCTCCGAGGGTTTAAACCATGCTTCCTTTTAATTCGATATTTTTTACTCGGATCGAAACCATCACCCTTCAACTCATATTGCAGAAAACACACGAAATACTGAAATTGGTAATAAATTAAACTGAATTTAACACATAGCCCGTCTGAGATCTATGAGCCGATTCAGACCATCCCACCATAATAAGAATGCACAATTCAATCATTCTTTCCAAATTGGACTAGATAATTTTATCTTCTATTCAGCAAGGTATTTTTAAAATCATCTAATCTATTCAGTGGTAACTTTTAGAGCCACCTCTATTCCGACTTTAATGCCTAATAAATATCATTCTCATTACAAATGAGACGAGAACTTTCTCTCTTAAAATGTTCAGTATCTGTTAAGCTAAACCTTTTCCCCTTGATGATGCGAAAGTTATAGTCCTACAAATTTTAAAAATACGATAGAAATTACCCGTGGGTTACAAAACAGTTTTGATACATAAGAAACATCAACGTAATATTACGAATTATGAAGCGGTGGATGAAAATATTATAACGATCAATATCACATTTCACAATCAATCTGTGACTGTTCTGGGAGTATACGGAGTTTCTAATGATGACCCACATACTGTCAAAGATGAATTCTATGAGAAACTGAATGACGAAATATCGAAAATTGTAAATAGTTGAGAAATTCTAATTTTGAGGGATATAAACGGTAGAACAGGGAAAAGAATAGATAGTAGGGTGGTAGACCCCTATGGAGAAATAAGTCAAAACGACAACGGAGAAAGACTAATTGAAATATGAACTAAAAATAGCAAATTGTTTCCTCAAACATAAAGAAAGACACACTTACACCTGGGTACAGGATACGCGAAATTTAAGATCCTTTATTAATTATGTTATTGTCAGACAGAATACCATGCCACAGACCAATGACGTAAGAGCATACAGAGGCGTCATATGTGGGTCCGATCATAATTTCGTAAAATCAGAAATCCTCTTCTCACACATAAAAATAAAAAGAACAGTATCTACAGGATCTGAAGAACAAACAAAAACAGTCACAAATACTCAGTCAAAAAAGACTGGATGAAAAGTTGTCGAATGAATTCCAAGGATAAACAGCAAATGAAGTTTATGAAAACATAACAAATAGTATTAAAAAGGCCGCAGAGGAAGCTTTGGGAATTGGGATTGTGGAAACAAAAATCGAGCAAAAAACCGTGGTAGACACAAGAAATTGAAGACTTAATAAAAGATAAAAAGGAAGCCTACTTAAAATGGCTAAACACTAAACAACAAGTGGATAAAGAAGTCTATAAAGAGGTTAAAAGGACAACAAAACAAACAGTAACAGCAGCCAAAAGAAATATGTGGGACAAAAAGTGCCAAGAAATTAACACATATCTGAGCGGAAGAAGATGTACAGAAACATGAAAATGTAAAAATCAAATAAAGGCCACAGAAAAGAGGAATACGAGCATAGAATTGATAAGGAGGGAAAAATGGAAAAAATACTACGAAGACTTATTAACAGAAAACAGACGCGAATATAACAGCATATCCCCATCAGAAGGGATGATTGAGGGGTAACATATTGTAGTTAATATCGAAGAAGTAAAAAAGGCAATAAAAAAACTGAAAAATGGACGATCCCCAGGACCGGAAGGAATTCCGGTCGAACTAATTAAGAACGGAACGGAAAAACTTTTTGAAGCCATCACATGGTGTATAAATAGGTATTTAAATGGAGCAGAGGTACCCAAGGAATGGAAAAATGCATACATATCATCCATTTACAAAAAAGGAAATAAATTAGATTGCACAAACTATAGAGGCATACCGGTTATCAGCACAATAAGCCGATTATACGGAAGAATCATTCGGGATCTAATAGAAACTGAATATGGACCACAAGAGGAAGAAGACCAGTCAGGATTTAGAGCCGGAACACCCTGCAACGACAATGTGTTTTGCCTGAAACAACTTATAGGGAATAAATCAGCCGTCAACCAGGAAACCCATCTAATGTTTGATGATTTGCTAAAAGCTTATGACACCGTTCCTATAAATAAACTATGGAAAGTCCTCCAGGAAACCAACATAAACCAAACACTTATAAAATCTTTAAAAAATCTATATGAGGGGTCAATCAACATTTCAAGTAAAAGCGGGCAATAAACTCTCGGAAAAATTATATGTTAGCAAAGGCCTACGTCAGGGCTGCTGCGTCTCGCCGACGCTATTTAAGATATATATTGCAAAAGCACTAAATTTATGGAAATGTAAATGTCAGGGTATGGCAATAGACCTAGGAGATATATATCTGTATACGTTACAATTTGCAGATGACCAGGTTATCATGGCCAACGACAAAGAGGATATCGAGTATATGGCCAGGAAACTGCAGGAAGAATATAGAAATTAATGTACAAAAAACAAAATATTTCCCGGTTGGAACTGACTTGTCAAATATCCAGCTAGAAAATGGCGACATTATTACATCTTGCAATGAACATACGTACCGTGGCGTTAACTTCGATTCTACAGGGAGAGATGAAAATGAGATAAAAAAAGAATCACACAAACATGAAGAACAATCGGTTGCCTCAATGGAATTTTTTGGTCTCAAGAAATAGGAAAACAACGAAAATATACGATATATGATACATTCATCAAATTAGTCTTCTGTATGGAGCCGAGACATGGCGATTAACGGAGAATACCAAAAGAAAAATAGAAGCGATGGAAATGGACATATTCAGAAGATCTTTAGGAATATCTCGTCGAGACAGAATCCGAAATGAAGAGGCAAAACGCCGAATGGGTCTGTCTAGAAAGTATCCGGAAAAAAATACAAATAAAACTTTTCGGTTTAAATTTGTATTACTTGGATCATAAAATTACAACAAATAATTCATCTTATTTGCATATACAACCTCCATTTATCTCTAAACGCTTCACTATACGTCCAGATCTCTAACGATTCTGTTAGCTTTAAGTTGTAGTGTATAAGTAGGATTGCTTTTAAGTATTAAGTAGGATTGCTATTAAGTAGTAAGGCAGCATATGATATAAACAACATTTTTTATCTAAAGAGCTCCTTCTTCAGCGAATTCATCAATAATTATCAGCTGCCTAACAATTATGTCATTGTGAGTTTTGATGTAGTCTCGCTATTCACTAATCTCCCTCTGGAAGTCATTGTCGAAAGCTTAAGAAATAAATGGGACACAATCTCCCAACATTGCAATTTGGACTTTGAAACATTTGAAAGAATTCTCAACTTCATATTCGATTCTAATGTAATGATTTTCAATGACACTTACTATAAACAAATTTTAGGTACGCCAATGGGCTCAAGAATCTCACCTATCTTAGTTAATTTTGTGCTTGACGATTTGGTTAGTGATTGCCTCCTATATATGCCATTTCATATCCCTTTTGTAAAAAGGTACGTGGATGACCTTTTACTGGCCGTACCAAGGGGTAGAGTTGAAACAGTCCTTGAGCTTTTTAACAGTTATAACCAACGTATACAGTTCACGGTGGAAGAGGAACTCGACAACAGTATTCCCTTCCTCGATATGTTGGTAACACGCACTGAGGATAACCTACTCAGAACTTCATGGTATAGAAAGCCGTATTGCTCGAACAGGCTTATTAGCTATTACTCCTACCACCCTATGAGAGTAAAAATAAACTTACTGTTAGGTATGAAGCCAGGGCTGTGAAACTCACTCACCCACTCTTAAGAACACAGGCTTTACACAAACTAAAAACAATATTCTTGGACAACTCTTATCCATTACATTTAATTAATAAATTCCTGTTTAACACTCAATATGCAATTGAGGAGAATATAGTCGAGAGGCCCTCACAACCAATATCACTTAACACACAAAGTACAAGAGTCACACAACTTTCTCAAAGTAATCTAAGTCTAAACAACTCGACACCAAGTCAAAAATATATGACGCTGCCTTACTTAGAAGACCTCACTGAACAACTAACTAAAAATCTTCCAATCAACAAATTTGAGAATAGCGAGAAAACAAGTAAAGACCTTGTCACTTATATACTCAAAAACTAAAACGCCTTTAGCATTAACCGAAAACAGTAATATTGTATATAGTATACCGTGTCATAATTGTAATCTAATGTAATGTACATAGGCCAAACTTCTAGGTCGTTAAAGGGCCGTATAACTTCACATAAGAGTGACTGTACTAGATTGATTCCTTCTTGTGCATTAGCGGAACACCACATCCAATTAGGCCACGCCATTAATTGGAATGGAGCTGAGATCCTGGATAAAGTCACACCATACTACAAAAGAATATTCTTAGAGATGGTTCATATAAACCAAGAAAATAATACTATGAATAAGAAAAGTGACACTCAGAATCTTAGCTCTGTTTACAGTTACATCTTAAAACTGGAGAAAGAAAGATACCTGCAGTTGCTGGACCATCCTGCGCCAGATGATTGATGGGCTAAACAACACCATGCTCAGTAAAGGGAAGAAAATCAGAAATACAACCCCTTTATAACCAACTAATAGCCTCCACGTACATCGGATGCTCCAGTAATGGCCGGTCTCTCCAATGATTTTCGACTGAAAATGACGAAATCTTTATATTAAATAAAACGTTCCAACTGTTACGTAGTTTAGATCGTAGTTATTACCGTAGAAATGCGTGTGCAAGGTGTATGAAGCAAGAACGCTGCTGACCTGACTGCCTTTTTCCGACCTTCCATCTTCGTTCCCTGCACTTAACACACATAATACTGTCCTTGTTCACATGTAATTTTTAATAAAACTAGATTAATAACGTATGTCTTTATTTAAAAACAAATCGAATTGTCGGTGACCTTGCTTGATTTCACCTGAAAGTAGTTTAACTAGTTTAGTAGGTTATATCATAAATTAAAATTATTTCAAAATTTTGGCGGTTTGAGGATGAATCCTCCTGTATTTTGTCTGGAGCACCCGTTCTTTATGTAAACCCACTTTGGTAAGAACTTTAACTAAAAATAGTTAGCACTAGTTGCTATTTATTTTGTATTTTTGCAGAAGTCCTGACGATGAGTTAGAATAAACTCGAAAGCTTGACAGATCAAAAAAGGGTT